>NNCF01126473.1:17317-38817 GCA_002313205.1 Laupala kohalensis
GTCTCGCACGCACAAGCTGACAGCGCAACGGGACTCTCAACCGCCGACGCTGACGCCCAGCAGATCGCCCCTGAAAGATACATCACTTGCAAGCAGAGGCACCTCGTCGTGAAGCGCCTCAGACAACTGTGTCAGCAGCTCCACAACGTGAAGTGGCAGCAATGCTCTGACCAAGGCCGCTCCGCTGAGGCTCTAAGCCGGAGCGGCCACACGAGCAGCCACTTCATGGAAGGGGGCTGCGAATATAAGACCTGGCGCTTCGCGCATTGCGCGCGAGTCAATCTGCTACGAGGGCTGCGAAATAAAGTGTACGACAATGCAGATCCCTCGGCAGTGGCTTGCCGCAATGGGTGCCTCGATGCAACGGGGGCGCCGATGAAGGAGACCCTGGCACATGTTCTAAACAACTGCCTGGCCCACGGAACCCAGTGGACGCTGCGCCACAACCAGATTGTTGCTGCCATCAAAGGCGCAGCGCTGGGTTCCGGCCACCATGTGCTAGGGGAATCAAGAGCCTTCACGGCGGACCAACTAAGGCCTGACCGTGTGGTCGGCAAGGGGAACAATATATTAATATTTGAAGTTTCCGTCCCCTTCGCTGGCCGCGATATCCTGGACACAGTGCGCGCGGAAAAACAAGAAAAGTATGATATACTCCGCGCGCACTTCCTAGGTCTGGGATACCTTCAGGCCGAAGTGGTCCCCGTCGTCATCGGTTCGCTGGGCGAGTGGACTCCGGAGAACGACGCCGCGCTAAGGAAGATCTGCAGCAACAAGCGGCGTCGCAAGGCCCTGTCGGAGAAGATGGTCCTCGATGTGCTAAATGCATCAAGATCCATCTTCAACAAGCACATCGGAGACCTGGGCATTGCAGATCCGGAGTTCCTGCGGCGTGGGCGAGGAGCTGCCACCTGCCGTGCTCCAGAGCTGCCAGCCATGAACGAAGAGGAACTGGGGCACGAAGAAAATGAGGATGCAGGAGCGGAAGAGGAGGACACATTAGAAGAAATCAGAATTGAAGAACCTTCCTCTACCTCTATTGTATCCCCATTACTATTAGTTTAAATTACCCATAATTCCCCACTACCAATTATAACTCATTCCCTTGTAAAAATATGTACTAGAACACATTCACCCCTGTCTCCTCTTCTCACCCGGACACCCCGCAGGACATTCTCGCTCTGATAAGGGAACGTCGTCGTGCTCAGCGGCGATTCTACCGAACCAGAGACCCTTCTGACAAATTCTACTTCCTCTACACCCGACGCATCTTGCAGGACAGACTTCGCGACTTCCGGGCCCAACAATGGCAAGCCTATCTTGCCAGGGCTAACGTCTCAACCTCCGACGATGTGTGGAAGATCCAGAGGATTCTCCGAAATCCTTCCACTGCCATCACCCCTCTCCTCACTCCAGGTTCGCCTATTCCCACTTATGACCCGGCTAGGAAAGTTGAGATCTTCGGCGAGATCCTGGAAAATCGCTTCTCCCCTCATAGCAAGATTCGTGGTGTTTATCTTCATCTTCCACATAACGCTGTTCTTCTTACCAACATCTTTAACTCTTGTCTTTCTCTTAGCTACTTTCCACTTTCATGGAAACATGCCACCATCATTCTCCTTCCCAAACACGGAAAGAATCTTCGGGACCCCAATAACTATCGTCCCATTAGTCTTCTTTCGCTTCTTGGCAAACTTTTCGAGCGCCTTATCCTTACCAAACTTACCCCGCACCTAGACTCCATTTATGCCATTCGTCCCACCCAGTTCGGTTTCAGGCGTAACAAGTCTGCAGCTTTGCAGATTTTGCGCCTGACTCATGAATTATCTCCCATCNCTCAAATCCTATCTCGACAAATTGCCATTCCTGCTATCTTCTTCGATTTCTCCTTTGCCTTCGACACTATCCACCACGATCTTCTCCGCAAAACTTCTTCCTTAGTTCCTCCCGTTTTTCATCAGCTCCTGCGCAGTTACCTCTCCGGACGATCCTACCAGGTACGCTACCATCGCTCCTTATCCACAATCCGCCCCATCTGCGCTGGGGTCCCCCAGGGTAGTGTCTGGGCTCCCACTCTTTTTTCTCTGTTTCTTCATGATCTTCCGGCACATGGGCATGTTTCTGAATTTCTTTATGCCGATGACATCGCTTATGCGGCATGTGCCGACCATCGTCCTTCTGCTATCACTAATCTTCAAACAGCTGCTTCCCGCCTGGACACTTGGAGCTCTTCTAATGGGCTCACCTTGAACCCCTTCAAGTGCCAGGCAATTATCTTCACTTTCCGCTACCTCTCCCGCATACCCTTTCATACACTGCCGTCGCTCAAGGTCAAGGACATCATTGTGGACTGGTCCATAAGTGTCAAGTACCTTGGGAAGATCAGGGGAAAGTCTCTCTTTCAGAAAATGAACAGCACTTTCCCGCCTCTCTCCAATTTTCTGTAATCGCAGGATCCGGCTAAAAATTGAACTTTTACTCTACAAAACATGTGTCCGTAGCCTGGCACTCTATGCCTGTGAAACTTGGGCTACCCTTCCAAATAAAATTTATCGTCGTTTTCACATTCTTGAAAACCGGTTCCTGCGGATGGCTGTTAAACCGCCCCTGGGCACCCCCAATTCCTATCTTTCTCGAATTTCCAATTTAGAACCCATAACTGAATTCATCTTCCTTCGTGCCCGGAAACATATCCGGAAGGCATTCCACGACCCCGTCCCCAACATCTTCCATAAGTACTCTCGGCATCTGTTATGCAGAGTCAACCCCCGTGCTCACCATCGGTATCCTTCCGACACACTTCAACTCCCCATCCCCTCATACTCCCCTAACTATCTCTTTTTCAATTTCATCCTTTCACCTCAATATTATCTTTCTATCCATACACCCAACATAACTCCCACCATTTTATCCTTTATCTTTACGTCATTCCGACCTTAACTTCCACGTTTCTTCGCTAATGAGTGCCTAAGTCGCCGGTTTCCGGCGGACGTGGCACTCTCATTCTATGTTCCAGTGGGACTTGTTACCATTTAAGCCGTGCAGCCCATCCACGATGAGCACCATCTGGTGCAGGCGCGGAACAATGATGCCACACCCACGAGATGCTCGCCGTCCCATTCGGGCCCATCAGGCGTCAATCCAATGTTGAGTTTTCGCCCCGATAAAGGCGTTTAACTTAAATGTGTAATCATTTGCCTACGAGGGCATCATTGTAACTTTTTAATTACAAGCTCTTTTCGAGCTAATTTGCAAATTCAATTATTAGACCTTTTTTATATTTTATATGTGTTTATGTTTTATTAACCAAGCACCGAAACATGAATAGGGAATCCACTTTGAAACCTCTCTGCCAAGCGAATTACTTTAATTATTAACTCTGGGGCCTAACCCCCCATCGTTGGGACGAGAGCAACGCAACGTGACAAATATAAATTAAGGAATTAACTTAACAATCTCATGTCTAGTAGTTCCGAAAATAACATTCAGGGTCCCATCTGTACCCGTAAAAATTAAAAAAAGGGAACTCCCTATAGATTGTCCTCTAGCGGACAATAATTTTGATAAACCAGGAAGCATAAGCTTACTGTTAGGCTCACAACCCTTCTGGGAAATATTACTAAATAATCACGCTGAGTTAAACTTAAACTCTAAATTTAAAATAAAATTACACAACACAAAACTAGGCTACATAGTTATTACCTCACTTCCACGAAATGCAAACACTCAAATAAACCATATTTCTTGCGAAGATCAAGCTTTAAATGAGACCAAACAAAAATTTTGGGAAGTAGAACAAATTCAACCTCAGAAAAACTCATTCCTAACAGAGGTCGAACTATTCTGAGAATAATTATATAATCGCACAACCACATGAACCCCAGACGGGAAATAGGTTGTTCGCATGCCCTTTAAAGACACACCGTTTCCCAAAACAAGAAACACAGCTCTAAGAAGTTTCTATTCAATAGAAAAATTAAAAACTAAACCAGAATGCAAAAAACATCAACTTAGAATTCATACAACAAACTTGGTCAAATGTCAGAACTCCAAAGATAGAAAAAATATAAATTACATTCCACATCATTACGTGTTAAAAGAATCTAGCCACTACAAGATTACGTGTAGTATTTGACGGTAGTGCCACCATAGGAAACAATCCTTCACTGAATCAACAATTGTATACCGGTCCGTGTGTTCAGAATGATCTTTACGATGTAATGTTAAGATTTAGAACATTTCCAATAGCTCTAACGGTGGACATAGAAAAATTCTATCGCTAGATATGGATCACTCCTGATCAAAGAAAGAATAACTAACTTACTGATAAGGGGAGGATTTCCAATAAGGAAGTGGGCAAGTAATTCGCATCAGGTATTCAACGCGATCCCTGAAGAGGAAAGATCCTCAGACATACATTTAGATTTCACGTCAATCGAGAATTTTAAGTACTAGGAATATATTGGGATGTAAAAACCGATTGGTTCAAATTTAAAATAAATAACACACAAGAAGCAACATGGACAAAACGACATGTTGCAAATAAAGTATGTTCACTCTTCGATCCATGGGTTTTCTCTCTCGCGTAATATTAACTGCTAAGTCATATTTACAAAGATTATGGTTGGAGGGACTCTCCTGGGACGAAAATATAATTGGGGAATTTGAAGATAAATGGAACAAATTTTACGATAGTCTTAACATATTATCAGCACTTCAGATACCACGATTTGCAATCAACACACATGAAAGCTTCGATATTCAAATCTTTGCTGACGCCGCCTTCAGGGGCTATGGGACTGTATGCTACATTGTTCAGGGACAGCATGCGAATATATTAACTTTCAAACCCAGATAAGTTAACAATACCCAAATTAGAACTCTCCGCAACTATGTTAGCAACTACCCTGAGTGATAAAATACTCAACGCAATCAATGGTATCCACAAAATAAACGTTCACTTTTGGTCTGATTCAACGATTGGTTGCATTCCGAAAAAATCAATAAAGATATTTTTGTTAAAAATAGAATCGCTAGAATTCTTGAAAATTCCTGGAAAGAAAATTGGCACCACACGCCCACGGAAATAAATCCAGCAGACATCATGACTAGGGAAATTAATCCAAAGGATCTAATACAAAACCATGTTTGGTGGCACGGGCCGGAATTTCTTAAACTAAGTAAAAATCAAGCTTCTCAACCATTCGTCTCCGTAGCTACCTCAACAGATACCATCACAAAAAAGAAACACGACCATCAACCTGATTGTATTACCGAATTAATATCTAGAACACATAATTATTCTAAATTAGTGGAATCTTAGCTTATGCCTTTAAAATTATTTCCAAATGCAAAAAGATTCCCACATCATATCACGTCACTTCTCAAGAACTTTTGCGAGAAAAAAATGTCCTTCTGCGACAAATGCAGTCGGATTCGTTCGGGGAAGAAGAAAGTATGTTAAGTAAAGGAGAAAGTTAAAAAGAGCAGTAAACTTCATAAATTGAATCCATTCACTCACACAGATGGATTAATATGTGTAAAAAGTAGGATCGAGGAAGCGAATATACCGTGGGAACAATCACACCCAATTATTTTGAAACCAGAACATTTAATTGTTACGGTACTCATTTTACGCAGTCATGATTGATTGTCTCGGTACGCTCATGGTGGACTCTGGTCCCGCGTGGATGCAGAGAGCGGGTAATTCACTTCCGTTGAAAATGACTGTCAGCATTGCAGAGGCGTGGGACCGGCAGTCAGCAGTTTGGCTCCCCCCTCTTTGAGCGTCCATCTTGAGATCTTGCGGGACTGTGGCCGAGCGAACGCACAGACAGTGCAAGGGGAAGCTTGCACTCCAGCGCATGGGTGGAAACCCATGCTCCGTAAAATTCATTTTCGGAACATTCATATTTGTAACTTTTATTACGTGGGACAAGCACTATGACACGTGTGGCGTAATGTATTGTATTTCCTTTCAATGTATTGTAAATGCATTTTATTTACTTGTGCTCCGTAAACAACTATTACTGTACTCTTAATTTCATTATGCCTGACTTGGTGTATTGTCGAGTACCCTTTAGGTACTCTAGATTATTGTATTACTGAAGATTGATACAGCTGCACCAATGAGTAGTAGTTTGTTAATAAATAGTACTTAGGTTAATTTAATTTCCTAGTTTGAATAAAATGATCCTGGCTCAAGTTTCACAAACGCCAGTCGATTCCCCTATCGTAATTATGTAGTTACAGCATAAGCCAAGCAAGTAGAATCTACTAAATTGAGTCCTTAACGGAAGGTTAAATTCAGTCAGATAATAGTTGATATCATTAATAGCCCCGAAGCAAGGTAATGTAGCCCCGAAGCAAGATTCCAGGTGGATAACTTAAGAGCCCAGGGAGGGATGTAACAATGACCAAAATACTAATCAAATATTACCACGAAAAGTATTTACATTTGGCTAATCAATCTCTACTATATTACATTAGAATGAAATACTGGCCCATAAAAGGTTTACGTACTATTACAACCACGATAAGAAACTGTATTAACTGTTTAAGAAACAGAAAGAATCCTTATAAGCAACAAATGGCTTCACTTCCGCAAGATAAATTCCCAGTAGACATTTTACACACACAGGCACTGATTATTTCGGTCCTATAAAAATCAGGCGCAACGAACATCTTATTTCAAAATCTGAAGTAGACAAAGCATACGTCTTAGTAATTATTTGCATGGTAACTCGAGTCCTCCACTGGGAAGTGGTATCTAACCAAAGTTTAAACAATTTTATATGCGCTCTCAAAAGATTTGTAGCGAGGCGCGGAGTTCCAGCCATTATATATTTAGATAACGAGTTCTTTAACACCCGGTTACTTCCTTATCGGATCACCTATTATTTCTCTCCCTTTTTAAACAAATTTCCACAAGGAACTTAACTCAATAATTACTATGAAAAAATATAGTATGAGGGCAGAATTTCAGAAACTGGACGAAGGAATATCTTACTTTTAAGGAAAAGTGGTATTATGAGTCTTCTGATATTAACATAGGTGACTTAGTCATGATACAATGAACCCCATCCCACTTTTCAGTGGTCCTTGGGTCGTATTACAGAACTGTTCCCCGGGTCTGATGGCAAGACTCGAGTAGTTATATTAAAAACTCTTAAAGGATACATTGAACGACGAGACGTCAAATTCACTCCCCTTCTGAAGAATGAAAAAGTATTTGTTAATGATATACAACACAATTCCAACTAACTTCTTCCCACGGGGAGTATGTTACGAACCAACCATTAGTAGGAATTCATCTCTTTAAATTCTAGACGTGTACAAAAATAACTTTGTAAGCAACTTGTCTATGCATAAGTTCCTTAAAAGTTATACATGTTCTTTGAAAATTATGCAAGTTCCATGAAGTTATGCCAGTTATAAACGTTCCTCGGAACAAGTTCAGAACGCACCCCTTATAAACGCTCTGTGCTTAGCACTATATAAGGGGCAGCCCACATCAACTCAGCAGCGCAGTAGTTCACAGCAGTCACTCTGCTGCCCACCAGTCACCAGCTCATAGCAGGCAACGTTACTCTGCTGCTCATGCAGCAGTCGTAGCCAACATTTACGTGACGCAACGTCACTCATCTCATGCGCCTTCGTCGTGGCAAACTTCAAGATACTACACAAATGGCAGTGTGGCGCTATTTAACGTCGAAGTACTGAAAACATCCAAACTCACAATTATTTCTAGGTTTCAGTATATCTTCGACCATCTGCAAATTCCAGCCGTCACCTGTCACCACAATCTACTGCCAGCAGACTGAGTCAGTAACACATCAAAACCTTCACGTAAAACCAAGGACTGTCTGTAACCATGGCGGACTACTAAGAAGGAATATACATAACTGCTAAATAGAAAGATACAAAAAGTACCATAAAAACTATTATTCTCAAAAAGTCAAAGAAGCAGCGCCGAATTCCCACGCAGAGGAAGAGACAAGTTCGCACATGTTGCAACGTTTAGAAAAAGAACCTATAGAAATACAAATCGCAAAATTTATTCTGACAGCTCGCAGAAGAAACAGATATCAGGGAATATTATTTTCCCAAAGCAATACCGCATAGAATGAAGCGAAAAAGAAAAAAAAGGTCGCAGCGGTGGCAAGCGGTCAAAAAAAACGTCCTGGGATGTAAGAACTCGCGTCGGAAGGAAGAACGCAGATATCTCAGGGGACGGCGGTAGTGATGAAACGGAAGGTTTCGCAGCGGAAAAATTTGTAAGGTTGTCGGCAAGCTACAGGCACAAAATTCAAAAGAGGTCATTGTAATTTAAGTTCAAGGAGGGTGCTGACGGTTGAAGCAAGTTTCAACTGGAATCATGGCGGGTGACAGGCTCAGAAACGCCGCGCTAAGAGAGCTATAAACTCATAAAACTTGGGATCTAAGAAGCATGCCGCACAGGCAACTGCTCAGAAAACCGTCATAAAGACTATTGTTTGAGAGGGAACAAAATGGCGGAATTTCCAGCGTCGGTAGTGAGAAAAGTCTGGGAAGAAAGTAAAATTGTAACTACCAACCAGAAATCAAGGTGGGAGGAGCCAAGAGGGGCTACTTGCAAAACGAAGTTTCAAAAAAGTTCTTTTCGAAAATAACCAATTAAAATTGTAGTGGAGAGAAGGGCACTAAACTCACTTTGGGTGGAGGAACTATGAGGAAAGAGAATGTCACATGACAGGATTTTACCATAAAAAGGAGGGCACGGCGGCACTGAGACGTGTAGAGCAATAATTTTTTTTGGCGAGAGGTACGGTGAAATGATTCGCAAGAGAGGATAAGTTTTTGAGCGGAAGAGAGCCTAAGTTTTTTTAAGAGAGAGGTACGGTGAAATGATTCGCAATATACGTTTTTGTACAGATCAGATGATCAGATCAGGTCGCAGTAGATCATCATAAGTTTTCTTTTTGTCTCTCGTTCAAAAATTAACTTTTGATCAAATTGTGGATCAATCATTCTGAATAACTAAATTTTGGAGTTTGAGTTGAAGATATTCCAAGTAATATCTTCACAATGTTGTATTTCTCAAAAGTGCTACAATACAACAAATTCAATTAAGGAAGTGCAATTTTCGGGAACAGTAGATTTTTTTGTGGGGCTTTAGGGCTCGTCAGCATCAAAGGTCATTAGAGCCCTTAAAACTCGTACAGGTAGGGAAAATGCAGTTACGCACTAGGGAGAGCCAACATGACTCTCCCCGCGTGTGGGACTCGCCGAATGACTCAGCCATACCCACTAAAAACCCTCCTGATCTACAACACCAAAACATATCTCACAACATATCTCACGACTTTACTAAAACATTTTTTTTTAAAAGAAGACGAAAGAGGAAAATGAAAGATACCCTAGCCCTAATAGCGTCGGGATCGAAAAGAACAAGAGGTGACCAAGAGAGGTCAGGAAAGAGAAAGGAAGGAGCATGGCACAAGTAAGTGGAAGCAATGCCATGGCACAAGTAAGTGGGAACAGTAGAGACAAACATTTGAAATTCATCTGAAATTCACAAGTTTAGAATGATAAATTATTCGAGTGAACCAGCGCATCAAAAATTAAGCAACATTATGAGACTTGTGAAATAAACTGTGATGCCGATGAACAATATTATACGACCTCAAGTAAATTCAGATCGTAAGAAGCGCCAAATTTGAGCACAAGTAATGAGTACATAACAGTATTAGAGTATCCAAAGTCTGTATTATGAGCAGTGAGAAGCCAAGAACAAACAGATAATAGGAACTAGTTCGTCTCGCCAAAGAAGTTCGATCACATAATTAATTGACTCCAGCGAGAAAGGAAAGTACTTTGCAGCTAACGTTTCTCTGAAATTTATTAGTCACTTTTGTGTAATTGAGCCCAGAGAAGGCAACGTCTTTGCAAAGTGTGTCATACCGTGAATTCACTGCATGGTCAGCCAGAAGGCATGATAGTAGCAATTAGCCAAGTGACCACGTAATTAAAGTTAAATATTGCAAAGAACGACTTATTAAATGAAATGCAAAGTGATTCGGGTAACAAAGTGAAACTCTGAAACTAGTCGCGAGCGTGGAGTAAATAGCTGTGGGGCGGTAAAGAAGATAAAAAGGAATTGAACATTTGCGAGGAGAATTGAAGTAGTGTCCTCATCAGTCACGCGAGAGGTAATAAGAATTTGCTCATCATCAAGTAAGACATCAACAGATACCATGATCAATGTGTTACGGTACTACTTGGACAGTGGTGGAAAATTTCTTTCCATTCCATTATTTCGCTGCCCCGACTACTGCTTTGACTGCAGTCAGAAAAATAATCTTGACTGGTCACAATTTATGAGACCTGCACGTCTGCACGACCCAAAACGCTTAGGCAACGGAAAGGCAACTCGCCGCTTCCGCTGGCCGCCCCGTCATTCGAAGCGTCCCTTCGAGGCGTGGGATTCGGGTTCTCAGCATCACGCCTTAGTGACGTGAGCTTTGACCAACCAATAAAGAACCGCAATAGTGTCACAATCCCCATGCCATCTTAAGAAACTTGATGGGATTGGCACCCCCCTCCAGGGGACAAAAATTCAAACGAACAAAGATCTCTGGCAACGAGCGAAGAGCTGGTCGAAGGAACGGTCAGTGTCGGCAGGGCTCGACACTCCGCAAGATCAGTGCCATCAGCGCGGATTGTGTAAGAGGATAAAATGATTCTTTAACCTTTGTGGGACTTCCACTAAGCTAAAATAACATTTTATGTGCCCATCAGACACAAACTGTTATATTCTCTTTTCATTCTTTGCAATATTTAGAATCTTGCAACAATCCACGAATTTTGTAACTACTTTAAACCATGAGAGCGATTCCTTTGTTGAAGTGGCGTACCCACTCAGAAAGAACGTTGGTTAATAGCGCCGGATGGACGCGAGCCGCAGTTATATTTTATTTCCTTTCTGTATAATGTTTTAGGATCTTTATTGTGTAACCAGTAAATGCTTTATCTACTTTTGTTTGGTGAATACCATGAGTGATCAATTCCGTAGAGTCTAATTCTTTTATAAAATTTTTGTAACTTAGAATACTTGTGTAACAGTGGTGGTTGTACTAGTAAGTGATATTCGCTTCCTGTAGTGTTGTGCTCAACTGTAAAGTACGTAGTGTGGACTGTATGGCTTCTGTAGCTTCGTTGGTTTCATGATTCCAACTTGATATATACTAAATTCATGTTATTTCCTGGTGGTGTATACTGTGTTCTGTTGTTGACTACAATCAGCGATCCGTGATTAGAACTCATGCCCCGGCCGGTCCCTCCTCTCACAAATATACGGATGATACCCGTATTGCCTAGCGAGTAATGGCGGTTAAGTAAATAAAATAATTTATTAGCTCGAACCTGTAAATGGTCGATACCAGTGGTAATCAATTTTGATTGATAAAGTATAGTACTAGGATGGGGGCACAGAAAGTTAATAATTAGAGGATAAATAAAAGGGAATTTATCAAATGTACAAAGGTGTAAAGTGTATTGAAATTGTTTTAAGACCAAGTAAATTGTACTTAAACGTCATCAGGCCCAGTGTTAAGTGTGTCATGTGCATTAAATGTGTTAAGAGCTCAAAGGACAGCTAAGACCAGAAACAGAAGACCGTGGTGAGTAAACTCTAAGAACAAGAGAATATTTTCGTTGCGCAAGTAAGCGTATCAATGTGTAGTGACCTTGCAATTTGTTTAATAGGAGTTACTTTCATTAACATCTGTGGAAGTGTGTAGATCAATTCATAATCATGTTAATCCATAAATTACGTTTGATGTTGTTTGAACACAAGATTGCTGTGGTTCCCAGAGGAGCGAGTGTCCAGGTCCCTTCCCCTTTTGGTTCATTAAGATAAATTTAATTTTTTTATTCAAATTTTTTAATGAGACATTCTTTTTTATAATTATCAATAATTAATTAATTAACTATCATTAACTATTCCGCTCGTCTCAATATATTGTAAGTTTCGATTAATTTAGTAATTAAACATTAGGAATCAGCCTTGTTCGAGCATTTTAGATACGGAGAACGAGCGACGGAGCAGGGGAGGAGGGCCTCCTCACTCCACAAAATTTAAAAGGCCACCGGTGAGGAGTGCGGGAGTGAAAAATAACGCGCAGTTCACCGACAAAAGAGACACCCACATCTGGTAAGAGTGCAGTAACTCACGCAACAACAAACTCGGACCTGTCGGAAAAAGGTTTTATTAGTGTATAGAAATCGCAGGCAAGCGGGGGTGTGGGTTGAAGACCCGAAAGGTAGTACAACTAGGGGAATTTAAAGGGACGCGCCGGCACGAAATGAACAAGACGCATCTTGTTTAAAATCAGTTTCAAAAAGGAGGTTGAAGATCGTTCGAATATACACCCAAAGATTGGCGGATCGTTTAACGAAATATACTCAAAACTAAACTTATTATCAACTAAATATAAAAAACAAAATTAGAAAGAATAAAATATGTCCGAAAGACGGGAGTTCGGAGAACGTGGGCGGTCGAAATATGACGCACGGGTTTCGACGGAAAGTGGGATGAGAGGGGAAAATTCCGAAGACGCGAGCGTCGGCGTCATTTAAAAAACGGGGGAAGAGAGGGGAAGCGCTTGCCTAGCCGGCGAAAGCATTCTCCTGCCGTCCGAATCCGGTGGCCGCGTGGTGAAAGACGTTCGCTGGCACGCTACTCTAGATGGAGCGGACGAGCCGATCGTCAGGGGTGGGGGTTGCTACCACCGCAGATGGGTCAGCGGCGCGCGCTCGGGGTTTAGCAGCCGCGCGGTGAAAGATGCTTTTGGCGGTGTCAGTGCGCGCCGAGCGATTGAGCCCGGAGGAGGGGGCGCGGATATGGGTTGCAAAAGGAGCACAGAGAGAGGGTGTAATCAATGTAGGGTATTTAGTTAACCAGAGGCACGATAAAGAACGGCGCGTGCCATGCTTATTTGCGAGTGAGGGGCAAATTTGATGAGGTCAATAAAATCCCATGTTTAATTATTAAGTTTTATTATATAATTTTTTTAGATGATTAGTGTAGGATAATTAGTTAGCTAGAGGTGACGATAATGACCAGCGGTTGCCATATTGATAGTGCGAGGCGGCATATTGTCAAAAGGGAGTTAATGGATCCCATGCGTTAATGATAAGGTTAGCTTGAAATAAACGTATAATCTAGATGAGTAATTAAGGCAAACATTTTGTTAGAAATAATAAGAAAGAGACCGAAAGGAATTTTCTACAATGAATATTAAACTTAAATTAAATTGAAATAGATTATAGCACTTCAAATAGAAGATATATAAAAAAATGATAAATCAGGAAATTTGTTGATAATTTAACTAATAAAATAGGGTCATGAACTATTGAGATCATTAAGTTATTCGCTAGGTTGGGGGCGAATATAATGAGCCAAAACCTCATGTTTTAAATTAATTAGAAAAAAATGTTTCAGTGAGTCACACGTCAGAATGTAAACAAAAACAAAGGGACCCGGGAAGGTTACCGAACTCCGAGGGCGTAGTGCACGAGATGAATGGCGACAGGGTTGTGAAAATGAAAGTAGTACTACGAGTTACGAGGGCGACTAAGAAATTCGACCTTGACAAAGGTAGCAATGGTATGTTCCTACACAGTAACCCAGAGGCGATGGAAAAGAAGGGAACACGAGAGAAGGGGGAGAGAGGTTCTAAGAGAACAGCTTGGTACTAACGACGCACGGGCAAAATTTTAAAGGAAAATAAATAAAGAAATAATACCCAAAAGTGTCCTGTAAGTTTGTTACTAAAGTATTTGAGTTTAAGTAAACAAGAATAGAGGTTTGTTAACAGTGAGAAATTAAAGTTAGTAATTAACTAATGATGATAAATGAAATCGAAATGTGAAGTCGAATAGCAGGTGAAAGAAAAGTAGGATTTCAAATGAGCAACCAAAATTGAGGAAGTTAAGGTCAAGTGTTATGAAAAATGAAATGAGAATAGAAAATAATAGACTCAAAGGAAATTTGCAAGAAAAATAAGTGTGCTGATAATAATAATTGTATGTCGAAAAGCGGGAGTGAAAGCCATAAGCGAGCTTAGTGAGAGCAGTAATTAGTAATTAATCAATTAGTAATAATCAACGCCGAGAGAGATAGAAGTAGAGTCATCAAAAGTGATGAATTCGTCGTTTTTGTTAAAATGGGTTTGGTGCGCCCCTTTATTCAAGAAGAAACGTCTGGTTAGCAGCCTACTATACTGTAGAATCATTTTAGTACGGTAGTCAGGGAAAAACCGTAATGACACGTCTGGGTTCCTTTCCGCTCCGATTTAGAGTCAATTTGGGGTTGATGAAGATTAGTGTCATTGAAAAGTAGTTATTTGATATCACTCAGAAGAATGGAAATTGAAAGGAATTAAATTGGAAAGCGACACGAATATAATTATAGAAACAATTAAAGTTAAAATAAAGAGGAAAGTAAAGAGAGATTTGAATAAAAGAATTCAAAGTTAAGCACACGACGGTTTACGAAGTGGTAATTATTGTGAATTAAAGTACTGGAAGTAGATAAAAATTTAATTATTCTCCAGGAAAAGACGAGGGACTACAAAGATTAAAAACAATGTTCATTACTGCGAAGACTTCATGACGAGGAATCAAGCTTCATTTAGAAATTTCTTATCACATTTTAGGTAAACTCAAAAGATTCAAGAAACTTCTCTGGTCGGTTGGGGTATTTATAAGAATCTAATAATTCTTGATAAATAATAATATAAAAACAAAATTAGAAAGAATAAAATATGACCGAATGACGGGAGTTCGGAGAACGTGGGCGGTCGAAAAATGACGCACGGGTTTCGTTGGAAAGTGGGATGAGAGGGGAAAATTCCTAAGACGCGAGCATCGGCGTCGTTTAAAAAACATCAACGGAAAATGGTGAGATGCTAGTACCATAGCTGTGGGAATTAAATGACCCGAACAAGGGAGCACATGTTTCGGGGATGGGGAATGAGGAAGCCTACTTTTAAAACTGTAAAGGGAAAGAATGGTTCGGCGATATACAACGGCAGATGTGGGTGCGAATATGTTTGGCGCACTTGTCAAGAAGGGGCTGGACGATTGTTTATGAGGAGGCGGCGGCGAAGCACAACGCACCGACCAGGGGTTGTGGGTGGCGCAGATGAGGAAGGAAGAGACGATTTGAAGACAATGATCAACGGTCGAAAGGTTCTGGAACTTTCGAGAGCTTGATATTTTGTTCTAGAAAAGACGTTGGATTCAAAATTAGGAAGAAGCCGGTGGAGTCAGAAAGAAAATGTTGAAGTGGGGAAATTTTTATGAAACGGAGCAAGTGGATTGGCTGAAAATAGGAACCGGCAGTGGAGAGTTCAGCCAGTCATAACACTGACGAAGGAAGGGAAAAATGATGGTGACTGGTTAGAAAGTCACATGGTTTTAGAAATTAAGTCACGTGAGAGAATTTTCGAGGGTACGGAGTGGGAACAGGAGAGAAAAAATAGAGAACCGAGGGGGTTCGAGACCACTGTTTAGAACTCTTTTTTGTCGGAGATTTTTAAACCACTTTTCGGACACTTTGTCGGAAATTTTTAGACGACTTTTCCAGAGATGTTTTTAGAGATTTGTAGACACGCTTTTTCTGTGATTTTGAGATGAGTGTTTTCGGAGATTTTATTTTTAATTCGGAGATTTTTTCGAGCACTACAAGTTTGTGGTTATTTTAAAACTTGCGCTAAGAAATTCAGCAGCGTCGTCGGAATTTTGAACTATACGTTTATTTAGATTTGTCTGATGAATTTTTGAAATCCATAATCTCCATATTACTTTCGGAGATTCAAAGATTTAGCTCGAGAATTCGAAAAAACTTAAAATCGTGTTTCGCGGAAATTTGACATTTCGTTCATTATGGTGAGAAGTGCCATTCACCATAGTCGCACAGTGTTCAGTCAGCCGGAGAACAACTTTTGATTCGTGGGGAAACCGAGAACATTGTCCGCACGTCATTGCCCATTGACGCAGATCGCTGATGAAGGCTGTTACTACTGTTGAACAGGGGGTGCACTTCAACCCGCGGGAATTCAACGAGGGTCTCACCTGCAAGGTGCCTTTAGAATGATCTGACCATCCCATCACGAAGGTAATCCGCTTAAACTGGGGCTTTCCAGCTAGTGAACATTTTCAAGTGGCCGCGCCAACTCTTAAAAAAAGTGCTACGAAAGAAAAGAATGCAACGGCCTACGCTCAGGACATTTGTTCTATTATATAAATTTTACCAAGGCCTGCACAATGATGAGCGTCTGTCAAAATGTTTAGATTAATATAATTAAATTCTCTGTTTTATTAAGTTATTGGTAAAGACTATCTTTGTGTAAGGGAAGTAGGAATGATCTCATTGTATGTAACATGTGAATTTTTGGGGCTTATGCTTTGTGTGGGTGCATGGCGTAAATGTTTAATTATGTCAAAATTTTATTCCATAAGCGTTTCCTAAGGAACTTTGTATGTGGGCTAACTTATACCCGAATCCATGGTCAAATATAATATACCGAGATGAGAGTAGACCTGAGGTAAAAGAGTATTTAAATTAATTAAATTTTATGGTGTTTTATTGAAATTAATTAACATGGTAGTGTCGCGTAATTCACCTTTAGACAAATGATAGTTAAATTCTGTCACAACACATGCAAGAATACGGCACTACCATGACGCATAGTGTGTAACTGGGAGGTGGCAGAGCACAGGGAAGAGAATCGATACCCACACGGTACCAGCTGTGAACCGGATCTGTACACACAGAGTCGACTCATAATCCCAGTCACGATTCAGTACTGAGGATATGAACAAAACGTGACACCGAGCATCACAGCATAGTGTACAGACAGATTGTTCTATGTATAGGAAAACGGAGTAAAGCAGGGTGCAACATAGTGAACAGAAGCACGGTGTGCTACATGTATCGATTTGGAACAAGCGGGCTACTCACTTGACAGAATCGGTTCAGGAGTCGCTTCCCAAAAGTTGATAAGGGGGTAACTTTTGTATACCTTGACATATCGAAGGCGTATAACGACAGAAGGCAACAGAAGCCATAACTCTCGCGAATGATTCACTGAACGAATCACTGTAACCGATCAGTAGATGGGGAAAGTGTATGGAAGCGGGGACCAGTGAATAAATAAAACGTTACACGCATGACACAGAAGGTAAAACGCAAAGGTTGCACTTAACGTGAGGGCTCCTGCTGGAACGTAAACAAAACATTCAACTGGCTGGTAGATAGGGCTACGTAGGTAGGGTTCGCAACGACGGCAGACTGCATCACCAACGCCACACGAGGGATAACTGGAGGAAAATTGTCAGAGCAACCAATAAAAAATGACGGACGTATCGCCGACTAGTCGACGGAAACACATGGAAACAGATTCCCATAGTGGGGGGTCGACTCTGTTGTGATAGTAAGTATATCACGCCCAAAGGAAAAGATGTGATAGGGTTGAGGACACGCAGAAATAGACAATCAAGACGCGGGGCACCACAAACGATACTCGAAGTGTATGATGAATTACAGAAAATGCGGATCGAAAGTATCAAGGATTATCAGAGACAGTCCGAAATACGATTACGGATGGGTTGGATAAGATATGGGCGGAATATAATAAGATAAAGAAGAAGACTGCACAGCTCTCGGACCAGGTAGAACAGGTTAGCCTAAAACAAGCAAGCGGCACAGCACCGTGTGCCAAAGGAGACGACAAAAACCATGGGATGGAAGAACGTTTGACAAATGTGATAGATGAACGGTGGAATATGCTGGTTAGCCAGTTACAACGCAATAAAGAGGAGCAGGAGCAAACACTGCAACGACATATGGATGGAAGGATGAGGGGTAAGCCGGGGTAGTTGCCCCACTCCCCCGCACCGAAGCAGTCCGAGCCCGTATTGCAAAAAAAGCCCGGCTAGCGACAGTGTCGGGGAACGTGTGGCCGCCCCCACATCCGACCCGGCACCGATCGAGCCCGTATTGAAGTGCTCGTCACATGAAGTAATTTCCCTAGTCCCTAAGACTCTCGAGTCCGTATTGATGCGCTCGGAGAGCAAAGGATACGGGGAAAGTAAGGCAAAGGTTGCCCCTCCACCACTGCCCCCGCCGGTCACAAACGCCCATTCTGTGACCGACCCCACCGCGCCTGCCTGCGAAGATGCCCCGGTGGTTGCAAATATGGGTGCCCCAGCGGTGAAGTTCGCAGCTCCGCGCAGTGACGGAGCCCAGTGGGTACAAAGAGTACGCGACAAGCCAGTCTCCGAGCAGCGGGCGGCCCCTACCGCCACCGACACCAACGCCCATTCGACGGATGAAGAGGGCGACTCGATATCATGCCACTCTCCTAATGATGCTCAAGGACCTGGAAGAGGAATTTCGTTGGCTGCTGGGTAGGGAACCCGGTCCCGACGCTGTTGCACTCCTCGATGTCGCTTATGAGGGGCTGGTCGCTTGCGCTCAGTCCATCGTGCGGCTTCCACCGGTGAGAGGCAAGGGGAACAGGGGAATGAGAGAGTTGGATAAAGAATACCTCAGATCCATGTACAAGCGCAACCTACGTTGTACCATGCGAAACATCATGGGACACGAAGGGAAGCGTTGCCGAAGGAAAATGTACAGAAAATGTCACTTCGAGTCAGTGTTGCGGGTGTCTGCTCCTGACGACTTGAGCGGCATCTATCCGCAGACCGAAGAGTGCCCTAAGGTCAAGGGCATCCCCTTCACTCCACAGGAGATCCTGCGTAGGCTGCAGTTCGCAACGAACTCAGCCCCGGGGAAAGATAGGCTGACGTACAGCTACTTAAAGTCAGTGGACCCCGACGGGCGCGTGTTAATCGCCCTCTTCAACTGTATGCGCCATCTTCGGCGTATACCTTTGGCTTGCAGGCGATCACGCACCGTTCTGATCCACAAAGGAGGGGAAGAGAGCGAGATACGCAACTGGCGGCCCGTCGCGCTGATGCCGACGCTCGCTAAGCTTTACGCCGGGTTGTGGGCCTCCCGGCTATCTGCGTGGGTGGAGGAGAACGGCGTCTTATCGACGGCGCAGAAAGAATTCCGTCCCATCGACGGTGTTTTAGAACAATTTTGTGTTACAGGATAGCATCGGAGAAGCTCGGCGGAAGAAATTGGATATCTGCGTCGCCTTCCTGGACTTGGCGAACGCCTTCGGGTCGGTTCCGCATGCGGTCATCTTGGCGGCGGGTGCTGGGAGCGTGTTCTTAGAGGTAGTACGTAACCTCTACTCTCGCACCGAGGCGGTTGTGCTTATGGGAGGATGCGCCACGGAGCCCATCTCGATGAACTGTGGGATTCTCTAGTGCTGCGCGCAAACAAATAATCGCTTACGTACTTTTAACATTTAAAAGGCGACTTCCTAATAATTCTCCTTCCTTATTTCTAGACACCAACAAAAATTGTGCGCGAAGAATTTAACAAAAAGAAAAAAGAATACTGTTAAAATCGCCCCTCGTAATACGCGTGATCAGAGCAATTGCCAAAGACAGACAAGTGAAATGCAAATACTCCTCAATTACCACACAAGCTACCACTAAAAGCTGATTCATTGTCAAATTGCTCTGTAAAACAAACAGAGATCTATGCGATATCATAATTATCCAATCACAGGTCTGCTACCCTAACACGTCGATTCTCCAATTTCCTTTCCAAGCAACCGAGTGATTACGGAAACTTAATATCCTGTGACTCCACACATTGCAAACATTCTGTGCTTGGCAGCGGTGGAGTCAACATCGTTGCTCCTCCGCTCCGTTGTACTAGAGCATATTTTGACCCGTATAGTGTGAAGGGGGACCTGCAGATATTCACCAGCGATCCGGCGGCTCACCGTTGCGGTTATTACCGCACCAGCCGCGGCAGCTCCGGCGTTGGGAGATTTGCAGTTCGTGGCGATTGCCGTTCTGCGGCACCGCCGCTTGGAATTCAAGCGGTTGCTGTTCTCCGCAGTGCTCTGCGCCTGCGGAGGATACCGAGTACGTACCGCCACACACCAGTGTTTGGTGGGTGGCGTTGAAATAACCTACATCGTCGTCGAAAGGAGGGCATCGCAGTTGCGACGGAAACAATGGACCAAGGAAGTGCAAATGGAAAATACCTGCTTAAAATGCGGACAAAACGGCCGGTAATCCTTTCGGACCACTCCGCGCTGTTGGACGAGGGCCCGCCCAGGCGCAAGAAGACAACGGACGAAACACCGTCAACAATGGCTGCGACAATCAGCACATCTGAACCAACAATGGGTGAGTCATTGTCATGTACGCTTGCCTCTAGCGCTTCGCTGCCAATAGTAGATGCTTTCGCTTTGCCTACTGTTTCAGCAGAACCCATGACGCTTGACACAGATTTTATTCTTGCGCGGAAGGTTTTCCGACCGCGACCGGCGCTCGATTCTCGACTATTGCAGCTTGCAAACAGGTTCACTCCCATAAGTGAACGCGCTTCGTCCCCAGTAAGGGACGAAACAGTAAGTATTTCGCCCTCCCCGCTTGATAATAAAAATTCTGCCCCCTCTTGCTCTACTGCCTCAACGCCCAATATTCCTGCCCCGACAACTCCGACAGCTTCGCCGTCCCCTGCTTATACCAGTGGTGGTCGCAAGGGCGGTGAAATGTTCATAGAAAACGTATCCTCACCAAAAGATCTCCTCCAGCATCTACAAAAGTTTTGTAAATCAATCCTCACGGGCCGTAATACACGGTCTTACTTCATAATAAAAGTTCCTGACTCCCAAGACCACGCGGTTATCTTAAACCAACTCCGCATCATGAAATCCGCCGATCCCGATACGAGCTTCTTTTCGCATCGGGTGACAGCGGAAAAGAGACATCGACTGGTCATNTGGGCTTCCAGCAAACGAAAACCCGGAAGACATCAAGCAAGAACTTGAATCATCCGGGTTTCCTGTCTTTCATGTTGCAGAGATGCAACGTAAGTCCGACAACGTCCGAACTCACCTCGGGCTTTACGTTGTTGAAATAGAACAATCGAAAGTAAAATCCTTCAAAGAAAGTATAAGATATCTCTCCCACCTTAAAATCTCAATAGAGGAGTGCCATTCCAAGGAATGGATTACCCGCTGCACCCGCTGCCAGGCCTGGGGGCACAGCCACAACTACTGCGGTAGGAAGCTAGCATGCCCGCTTTGTGCGAAACCCCACACGCTGGCAAACTGCCCACGCTCAGGCCGGCTGGTTTGTGTTAACTGCGCCGGCGAGCACGTTGCTTCCTGGTCGGGCTGCCCGGCATTTGTCCAAGCGAAACAGCGGCGCCAGGAACAGCTCCGAAAAGTCCACGAGCTGCGCACCTCTCAATCCACCACGCGGCAGAACCAAAATCGACCCTCCTTCAATCTTGCCGCCTCACCACCCCCGCTAAAATCATCATTTGCCCACGCCCTTCAAGGCATATCCAAACC
>NNCF01126473.1:46493-75457 GCA_002313205.1 Laupala kohalensis
AAGAGGAAAATGAAAGATACCCTAGCCCTAATAGCGTGGGGATCAAAAAGAACAAGAGGTGACCAAGGGAGGTCAGAAAAGAGAAAGGAAGGAGCATGGCACAAGTAAGTGGGAGCAATGCCAGACTCAGCTCGCGGCCCCGTGTTCGCCAAACACGTACTTACTAGATGTAAGTCCCCTGGGGGAGTTTTAGTTGTAATATGATTTTGTTATCGATTAATGCCATTATTAATTTATTACACGGGCGATTAGTTTTGTCCACTGGTCAAACATACTAAGTTCACAAATTGTGTATTTCATTTATTCATCAAATATCTTGTGATAAAATATAACTTATATCTAAAGCCCCCCCCCCAAAGAAAACTTAAATCTGCACGAGTGTTTTATAAATAATTCGTTTCCAATGAACTCATTCACCGACTTATGGCTTGGGCAAATTAATTAGTGCACTGCAAAAAACCAACGGACGTCATAAAATTGTTTACCATTTATTTTGATTCAGAAATATTGTCTGATGGGGCAATATTTGATAACTCGACATCGTTATTCTGAAAATTTTGGAGGATGAGCAAAACACTTTTATTGGTTAGGCATACGTGTGCTAACCATGGGCAAATCACAATACATAATTTTGAGCCTTTTCAATTTTTAGGGAGAAAATGTTTTTGTCCATATAATTATTTTGTGCCATTATCTTTTTTCTGGGAGAGTAAGCAAAAAAGAATTGCTTGGTAAGCGTGCATAGGCTAGCGAACACGCATACTTAGGTAATCCAATGCGTATGTTTTATTTTTTTAAAGTCGTATTTGGGGGTTCTCCCGTCACGAAAACAAAAAATTTGTTTTGCCTATAACTTTTTTTTGAGGTGTGAGCAAAAATAATTTATGTGGTGGGCATAAGTGGGCTTATCTTGGGCAATTCAACTGTGCCATTTTTTGGCCAATTTCAATTTTGAGGGTGTTGGAAAAAAATTTGTCCAAAATTTTATTTTGCCCATAACGTTTTCGGGGGATGGGCAAAAATATTTTTGGGTAGGTATACATGGGCTAACCTTGGGCAATTGAATTGCATATACTTTTTTTATCGATGTTGGGGGTGCTTCCGTGATGTACCTGACTTCGAAGCAGTTTGGTGGTTGCAGGCGGAATGGGTGGAGATCCTCAAACTTATCCCAGACAATACCAGTCATGACAATGTCGCGCATTCGCACTATCTCATTACTACCATCTATTTTTCACTACGCTTATTTCACAACACATAGTAATAATACACTATAACATTCTTCCAGGAGGGTCATATGAGTTATAATCCAATCATGACATTTGTGGTCACTGAAACACACTATCCGTTAAAAGGAGGAAGTAAGGGTGGAGTAGACTCGCTGTCCACTGTTCCATGCTCTAATAGCCTTTACAGTTGACCTTTACTTTATAGATTACAGTTGCCATCAACAAAATCTCTAATCTAGGACAAGGAGACTGAAAATCCCCAATTTTTGAACCAAAAACCCGGACGGTACTTTGTAAAATGATTTCTTCTCTTCGTAATAATAAATTAAGTATAACTTGCTATTGCGCGTCATTAATAATAACAAATAAAGAGATGCTTTCACAGTAAAAAACATGGCTTTTAAAAAGAACTCAATCGATACTTCTGATTGGAAAGAGAAATCAAGAACTAGGTTCAATTCCAGAGCTGAAATTCTAATTTTATTTTTCACAGAAAACACAACAAAGAATTTCAGTGTAAAGACTCCGCAAAACAAAAGATACCCCTAGTAACAAAAATAATCTTAAAATTAATGGAGTAATTGGAGATAACATAATGTGTGTCACATTCTTAAAGACATGAGCAAATTTTGACCAATCGCGGCAATTAGTCTTCGTCGCAGTTTATTTTTAAAATCCGAACGGAGTAGAAAACCTCGCTCGGATGCCCTTGAAACTAGGAAAAATTAGTGAAGAATTTTGGGTGCATTATTTTAATTAGACGATCTTTAGTTTAGTTTCAATCCCCCCCTAAACTGAGCAAATTCCTTGACTTTTCCCGGATTTCCCGTTTTTTCACTAACCATAATATTTGAATGACGAAACTGAAAAATAAAGGCATACATGTGATTTCACAGCTTTTTTGTTGATCTCATACAAAATGATAAAATCGTTAACATCTTCTCGTTCTGGTGTACCTCAAGCTTTGGATTTGGTGTCAATATATTTTTTAATTTATTGTCACGAGATGACATTTTTCGATTATCATTTATTTAAATTATTATTTATCTAGTTCTACGTTGCATTTTAGTATTACTTATATAATATATCAGTCTGACTCACTATGCCCTCATGCGCAGACGGGATGTGAAACCGCTCGCGTCTTCCGATTCGTCGTCTTCGAGTTCCGTATGCCGGACGGCGACCGGAGACTCAAGACAACTGCAGGTGCATCGTGTCCTATTTTGAGGATCCGAGATGACTTTGGTTTGACTTTCAATGCTCTAGAATATTCTTCTGAGCAATACCCATAAGCGTCATTTTAGATGACTAATACAGTTCTCCAACCTATGACGATGACTTATACAGCTCTCCAAAGAACTATGAACCGCGCCCGGCGTGGCCAGGCATATAAATATGACTCCTCCTCTGGGAAAGGACACAGGTTTTTGAAGCACTAGACGAACGTTGTCGTCCGCAAGGGCCGTTTGTTCTCGTGCCACCAATCTCCCAACCTCGGGAGCACCCAGCAATCGTTGGCGTGGACGAGAGGGCATGTGCTGTTGTTGGTAATACGAACACTACGTTAGACAAATGAGAGAAGCCATAATAGAACGGTCGAACGGCGACCTATTCTGCTACAAAGGGACAACACCCGGTCAGAGAGGAGTAGACTTCATGATAAAATATAAAATAAAACAACACATGGTTCGGGAAGTAGCAGGGATATCAGAGAGAATAATGGCGCTAGTCCTTCAAACAAAAAGAACCAGAGTATCAATCATCCAAGTATACGCCCCAACAGAAGTCAGTAGCGAACAAGAACTAGAGGACTTCTACGAACAATTGGTCAATACGCTACAGAAATACAAAACATCAACAAATTTAATCATAGGTGACTTCAATAGTAAGTTGGTTGGAGAGCACGGGGAGAAGAAACAACCGGATCATATGGCTTCGGAACACGAAATGACAGGACAAAGATTGTTACAATTTGCACAAGAGCAAAAACTGAAAATAGCTGACACATTCTTCAAGAGAAACCCACGGGAGAGTTGGACGTGGCATTCACTAGACGGCAACACCAGAAATGAAATAGACTATATATTAACCGATCAGATCAAACTTCTAAAGTTCTTTCAGGTGGTCAAAAATCTGAAATTTGAAACCGACCACAGAATGGTGCACACAATAATGAAGTGCGATAGAAGATGCTATCGAGCGAAACCGACAAGACCAAAAATAGAAAATTTGAAGAGAAGCAAATTTCTAGAGCAACTACAAAGTGAACTTCAACGCAGATAGGGGAACAGAGGAGTCATACAACTTGCTGGAGCGAAGTATCTTAAAAGCTAGCAATCACAGCGGCACAAGTCGAGTCCCAACAAAAACCACCTTCAACTTCATTCCGAGCCCAGCCTCGGTAGCGTGAGGATCGCTCCGCGTTTCCCGCGCTTTCGGTGCTGTTCGGTGACGTTCCGTGTTGTAGAGATCGTTCCTTCTCGGACCACGTGGTCCCGCGGCGCGCAGTTTGAGCCCTCGGGTTAGGACTTGCGCGTTTAGTTGCAGTTTTTACTGCAACACGTGGCCGAGGCAACCCGTGTCGTGCGGGTTGCATTCACCTCGTTTCGTGTGGGCGTTGCCTGCTTTTCTTGCTGCATCTTATGATGCAGTAAGTGCAGTGGGTGCGCCTTTGCGTTGCGGGTGTGAAAGTTGTTAAGTTCTAAATACATTTTTTTTCCAATTAAATATCGAAACGAAAATTGATCCGTCAGTTATCGACGGCTTTCTTCGGGTCGTACCCGTAGAAGCGCCGACGAGTACGGGTAGTGTGGACTGCGTGTCTACAGCGAAGCCATCCACCACCGCGGCGGCGAAGTGGTCGCCTGCCAAACGACGCCTGACTGCAGTAAGAGCGCTGCGTAAGCAGCTGCTGACCATCAGACGCCAGCGCTTGCAGAGCAAACCAACGTCTTCACTGATGGCGTCGTCCGAGAGCGGTGAACTCTCCTCATCCGTCCAACATTCGGATGCGTCTGGTCCGTCGACATCGACCAAGCCTGCTGCCACCAGTTTCCTGTCGCTGCCCGGTGAGTCCACGGACAATTCTTTAAATTTAAAACCTGCGCCCAAGTGTACTACTCGGGTTATTTCGGCACCCCGCCCCCATGATAAGATGGAGTGCGAGGGGGGGTTTATTCAGGCGAAGAACTTTCGCCCCAAGCCCGTTCATAACCGTAGGCTCTTAACATTACGAAACTGGTTCGCGCCCATTAGCGCAACTATTACTTCCGCCGAAACAGTTACTAATGATGAAAAAACATCTGTGAGCGAGGCAAATAAACCAGTAGGTCCCACGGTCGACGATTCCGTACCCGCCGCCAGTACATCCGGCTCAGCGTCAACGACTGCGAGTGTACGGAAAGTTGATCCCACTCCTGATCCTTCCTCCTCCAAATCTCTGACCACTCCTGCCACCATCTCCGAGTCTCGGAGACAAGGCTACGCCGGCAACGGCCGCCGGGGCGGGGACATTTACGTTGAAAATGTCCTCGACACCCGGGAGCTCCTGCAAGTTTTGCAGGCCAGCTCCAAATCCAGACTGACGGGGAGAAACACGCGCGCGCACTTTATTGTGCACGTCGCCTACTTCCAGGATCACCAGGCGGTGGTTCGGAAGCTAACTGAGTTAAAGAATGAGGACGCTAACACCTCATTCTTCTTTCACCGTGTGACAGAGGAGAGACGTCACCGCCTAGTGATTCGAGGTCTTCAGCCGAATGAAGACCTCGAGTCACTTCGAGATATCTCGAATCAGGGGTTCCAGGTTTTCCACCTCTCAGAACTCCAACGCAAAAACGGGTCCGAAGGAAGGATACATCTTGGACTGTACGTAGTGGAGCTCGCGCACTCCGCCGTACAACAGTTCAAAGAAAATGTCCGGTACTTGGGCAATGTACGGTATACACTCGAAGAGTGCAACAGGCGTGAGTGGATCGCTCACTGCACTCGATGCCAGGCTTGGGGTCACACCCGCAATCACTGCGGACGTGACATCGTTTGTCCCCTGTGCGCCGGCCCCCACAGCCTAGCACAGTGCTTCCCACGACCAACGCGACTCACCTGCAACAATTGTGCAGGTGACCACTGCGCCTCCTGGTCGGGTTGTCCGGCATTCCTGAAGCTGAAGAAACGTCGCGCTGAGCAGGTCGCTCGCGCTCAAGAATTACGCGCCAGTACCCAGGCTGCTCGGAGAGCAAACAGCTTCACGAAAGGAAACGTGACCGCTGCACCAGCCCCGAGGCCGCTGTTGGCATCCTTTGCCAACATCGTGCAAGGAACCACTGGCCCTTCTGCTCCTTCAGCTTCGCCTTCTTTTGGCAACATTTTATCTGTCCTTCCTAGTGTGACAACTGCAGACCTTCAGTCCTTAACTGAGGTCTTGCAATTTCTAAAAACTGTTGATCTGCGTGCTATCTTCGACGCGATCAAACTTATTCTTCCTATTCTTTCAGCCCCTGGCCCCTTCCTCCCCAAGGCTCTTAACGCCTTACAAGTTCTTGCCCCCCTCTTCTAAATGGCCCCCAACTGTATTACCTCCTTTGCGTCGTGGAACTGCCACGGCATCTCCTTAACGACCGCTGAAATCCGGCAATTTCTCTCTGACTTCTCTATCCATGTCCTTCTCCTTCAGGAGACATGGCTTACTCCCTCTCTTAAATTTTCTCTTCCGGGCTATCACATCTATCGTGATGATAGACCCTACATTATACCNCATCTATCGTGATGATAGACCCTACGTTATACCAAATCTCAATCCCCACGGCGGTACAGCCATCGCTATTCGTAAAACTATTCATCATACTCGTCTTCCAACTCCTCTTACTTCTCTTGAAGCCACGGTCTTGGAATTTGGCACTCCAACGGGCCCAGTCATTCTGGTGTCTGCGTACCGGAGGCCTAAAATGATTCTCGACTGTGCGGACCTTGACTCTCTCCAGGGTCTGGGTAACTGCATCGTCATCGCCGGAGATCTCAACTGCAAGCATACCGACTGGAACTGCACAGTTTGTAACGCCGGCGGCAGGACTCTGGCAATCTACCTAGCACAACATCCCAATCTCACCCTCCCTCCTCCCTCTGGACCTACCCATCTAGTTGACAATGTTCCCCACGACATCCTCGACATTGTCCTTCACTCCTCCAATATCCAAATTACCACTCCACACCCCCGGTTCGAGCTAACTTCGGAGCATCTCCCCATAGTTTTCTCCTCGTACCTCGGCCCTTTCCTTCACGATTTCCAACCTCCCCCGACTATCAAGACGGACTGGAGAGGGTACACCTCCCGACTTAGCCGGAAGGTGGATTCCCATCTCCCACTTACCTCACCCGACGACATTGACCATGCCATCTTGCACGTTACAAACCATATACTGACGAGTTTCCGACAACACACAACCTATACACCTATCACTGCCTCTCACCCTGACACTCCCCCAGACATTCTTGCTCTTGTGCGGGAACGTCGCCGTGCACAACGACAATTCTACCGCACCAGGAATCCTGCTGACAAGGCCCACTTCCTCCACATGAGACGAACACTACGAGATAGACTACGTGACTTACATGCTCAGCAATGGCAAGACTTTCTTTCCCGGGCCAACGTTTCCTCTTCCGACGACATGTGAATGTTCCAAAGGACCCTTCGACACCCTTCCACTGCTATCACCCCTCTCCTCATTCCTGGTACGCCCACTCCCACCTACGACCCGGCCAGAAAAGTTGAGATCTTCGGCGATATCCTAGAAACCCGCTTCTCGCCTCCAAACATTACGCCTCACTCCTCTTCCTTGACCACCTTTCTGCCCCAGTTTTCTCCCATCACCCCAGACGATGAGTGGACCTTAGGAGTTTGGGAGGTGAAGGCCGCACTGAAGAGCGTCAACACCAAGAAGGTGGGTGGCTCCGATAAGCTCCGTGGTACCTATCTTCGCCATCTTCCTCACAACGCTGTCCTCCTTCTCACTAAAATATTCAACTCTTGCCTCTCTTTTGGTTACTTTCCTCTCTCATGGAAACATGCCACTATCGTCCTTATTCCCAAGCCAGGGAAAAATCTTCGGGACTCTAACAACTATCGTCCCATCAGCCTTCTTTCTCTTCTAGGCAAACTTTTCGAGCGCCTTGTCCTCACCAAACTTACTCCTCTCCTCGAATCCTCTCATGCTATTCGTCCCACCCAGTTCGGATTCCGGTGCAACAAATCTGCAGCTTTGCAGACATTGCGACTGGCACACGAACTAGCACCCATCCTTTCTCGAAGAATCGCCATTCCTGCCATCTTCTTTGACTTCTCTTTCGCCTTTGACACTATCCATCATGATCTACTCCTCCACAAAACCAATTCCTTAGTCCCTCCTGTATTCCAACACATCCTGCGCAGTTACCTTTCCGGTCGAACCTTTCAGGTTCGTTATCAACGTTCCATCTCCTCCACCCGCCCCAACTGCGCTGGGGTTCCCCAACGTAGTGTCTGGGCACCCACTCTGTTCTCCCTCTTTCTTTACGATCTTCCTGACCCTCGGCATGTTTCGGAATTTCTATACGCTGATGACATCGCGTATGTGGCACGTGCATTCAATCTCCCTCTCGCTATCTCTAACCTTCAATCTTCTACCTCTCGCCTGGAAACTTGGAGTTCCTCTAATAGGCTCACCTTGAACCCCTCCAAGTGCCAGGCAATCATCTTTACTGGCAAACATCTGTCCGGCAAAGCCTCCCAGAACCTGCCGTCGCCCAAGGTCAAAGACACCACTGTGGCCTGGTCCACAAGTGTCCAGTACCTTGGGGTCATGATGGACAGAAAACTCAGCTGGAAAGAACATGCCAAATCCCTACAATCCAAAATGAATAGCACGCTTGCCCGTCTATCTCCCATCTTTAAAAATCGCAGGATCCGGCTCAAGGTGAAACTTCTTATTTACAAAGCGTGTATTCGCAGCCTTGCGCTTTACGCATGCGAAACATGGGCAACTGCTTCCAGACCTTACCATCTCCGCCTTCACATCATCGAGAACCGGTTCCTGCGGATGGCTGTACGACCGCCTTTACGCACACCCAACTCTTATCTCCGTTCTCTCTCTCTAAATTAGAACCTATCACAAAATTTATTTTCCGTCATGCCCGAAAACACCTCCGGAAAGCATTTCACGACCCCTCCCCTCACAACACTTTCAGAAAATACTCCCGTCATTTGGCACGCACAGTCAATCCGGCCGCACGCCGAAAATTCCCTTCCGATATACTAAAACTACCTGTCCACGAGTTTTAATCTTTTTCAATTTTTCTTCTTTCTATTTTAATTAATTCCTTCCTTCTTCAAATTCTCCTGTGACTCTCTTTCTCTCTCTCTCTCTCTTTTTTTTCTCCCTCCCTCTCTCCTCAAACCCTCTTTCAAAATTCCAGACCTTCGTCACACTCCCTCTCTCCGTTATATCCCTACAATGAGCACCTAAGTCGCTGTTTTCCAGCGGACATGGTGCTCGCATATTTGTTTTAGGAGGCCGTGTAATAATGTATACCGTGAGACCATCCACGATGAGCACCATCTGGTGCAGGCGCGGATCAACGAAGTAACCCACGAGCTGCCACCTTCAACTTGAAACAATCGACCATTGAACTCATCAACAGGAGGGAGTCACTAAAACACACCAAATTCAACTCAGCTCGAACAAGGATAGAATTCGCAGAACTGGGTAAGCAAACAAAGCATCAAACCGGAAAGATATACGCAACCATCGCAACACAATAACGAAGCAGATATTGGAGAATACTACGTCAACAAGAAAGGCAAAACATTATCTCAGTAGAGGGAAACAATGGCTAACAGGAGCGAAGAAATATGAATTACAACCAAATTACTGAAGATCTCATTCCTCCGGTCATACCCAGCGAAGTTTGCAGCCCAATAACAGATTTCAAGAACGGTAAGACTCCCGGTGAAGACGGCGTTTGGAATGAACATATAAAACTTGGCATGGAACTTCTAGTGCAACCTATCACTACAATATTCAACAAAATCTTAGACAGGAATTATTCTAGAACAATGGAGATCTAGTACCATTATTCTACTGCACAAGAAGGGACCAAAGTCTGACCTAAATAATTACAGACCAATAAGCCTCATGTCAAACCTCTACAAACTGTTCTCGAAGATATTAACAAAAAGGTTGACGAAGAAACTAGATGAGAACCAGCTATGTGAACAAACAGGCTTCCAATCAGGATTCAGTACTGCAGATCACATACAAACGATCAACCGAACCACTGAAAAGAACGACGATTCAATTTACCATTATATATGGCTTTCGTGGACTACAGTATGGCATTTGACTGTCGAACATTCGAGCGTTCTACAGGCACTGCAAAACAAGGAATAGAACCAAAATATATCGATATCCTGGAACAGCAAAACAAACTAAATGTTGCCAAAGTAAAAACAGAAAAAGTGGGTCACGATGTTCAGCTAAAACGAGGAGTCAGACAAGGTGATCCCATCTCACCTAAACTTTTCACTTGTGTATTGGAGTACATTTTCTGGAAGCTGAAACAACAAATACGGTACAAAAATTAATGGAAAGAAACTGTCTCATCTAAGATTCGCTGATGACATTGTATTAACTACTAATTCCTACAGTTAACTACAACATGCCTCTTGAGCTAAACAAAATCAGTAAAACGGCGTGTCTTTCGATGAACTTTACCAAAACAAAAATATTGTCAAACAGACCCAATCTACATTGATGGAAACAAGCTTGAACAAGTAGATGAATATGTGTACCTAGCCCAACTCCTCAGACTATCCAATAAAATGGATAAAGAAATAGACGGATAGCCCAAACATGGAAGGCCTTCTGGGCACTGAAATTCATACTTCTAGACAAATCATTAAATAGAAACCTTAGACTTGACACCCTCCGCTCTTGAATTATTCCTGTACTACTCTACGCATGCCAGACCTGGTCTCTAACGGACAAACAAAGAAATTCACTAGAGATCTGTCAAAGAAAGATGGAGAGGAAAATCCTTGGCATCTCATTACAAGACAGTTTCGAACAAGAGTCTCCAAGAAATCACGTCTTCCAAGAAAGTCGCACAGCAGGTCGGAGAAATAAAATGGAAATGGGCGGGACACGTCGCGAGGTTTCACCCCCACAGATGGGCGCAGAGGACCACAATGTGGGATCCCTACATAGGAAAGAGAAAATGAGGAAGAGCAAGACTTAGATGGGCAGATTACTTCAAACAACTAGTGGGGTCACAATGGTCTAGAGCCGCAAGATGCAGATTAGATTGGAGAGACTATGAAAGACAATTAAAACCGAAGTTTTAAAATATGTTAGTTTGGTTAACCCCAAGAACCAGTAATGTTAATTTAAGTGAGAAGCATTATGTGTAAGAACTAATATTAGTAGTGTTAACTCCTCACTTACGTGGAATTGCTCACCACGTGAGTCTTACATGACAGAGCATCCCTTCTTGTAGGAGGCCTTTGCCCTTCAATGGAGACTCTAGGCTATTCATTCATTCATTCATTCATATACCTAACTAGGTTCAGTTGAACCTCTTTTGAATTAAACCCATTATTTAACCAATGTAACAGGATGTGTTTTAATATACCTTTATGTCACTTCCAAAATAAATTAAGATCCCGGCTCGCTCTGCCAAGGTCTGAGGACTACCCCTTCTCCCAAAAAAAAGTCAAAGCCCCTTAAGGGTTAAGAAGGGAGGACCCTTTACTAGGGTTTACAACAAGGAGTTGTAGGCTTTGCGACATTATACTTATTAGTAATAGTGTAAGTTTAAAGATCTATTTCCTATCTGACCCAATTTAATAGAAATAGGCCACTTCAATGTTCATAATGTTCATAGAACTTACACTTTTCTGTCTGTTTAAGTGAATAATCTACATCAAACCAATCTTAGTATCTGTTACCTTACGTGTCTACTGGAAAAAAAAAAACAGAAATCACTTTAAGTTCCAGATAGTAACCCCTCCCCAAAAAAATATACACATACAATACAAAATCCCCTGTGGAATTCTAAAAAGAAATGTTAGAGCATTATGACAATAAAAGCAAAAAAAATGTTAAAACCACACTATATAAAATTCTTTGTCAAATTCTTTCTGTGTAATACTTTTCAGATCGAGGTACAATAATCAACCATACAATCTCCTTCTCGACACCCCGTTCTATACACGTCTCTTCCTCTTCCCATTTTTCGTTCTGAACATACTGACCTATTTTGTTCTCTTTAATGGATTTCAGTCTTCAAAAAAAGTAATTATTGATAATGTATTTGACGTTCTTAATTATTGACTTTGTATGCACAAATTCTGTATCTTGAGAATCAATAAAATACAGCATAATTCTAAACATGTAGCCACTTTTTAGGCAAAACGCAAATTTCAAAGAAAAGTCTTTTGCTAATAAACTACGTACATCAATATTTCAGAAACAATCCAAGTATTGTTAAACAACCTGTTGAGAAAATGTTTTAATATGTTCATTGAACTAACAATAAATAATTTCTTACAAATGAATAACAGTTAACTAACAAATAAAATTGCACAATAAACAATGAGAATAGAATCTTTTGGTTCTCCTCAAATTCCACCTTATATGAAGATCAACAATATTATAGCTGAATTCAATTCACAATACTGTACAATAGGTTTAGTTTCTCATAATAAGAGCAATAGATACCAATATTGTGCTCTGAACAATACCCCAGAACATGATTAATAACACATTAACAAATGATCTTCTCACTCACGAATACAGAGAAACGCACGCAGGTCTTCTTTCTTCTCACGCGAGAAGAGGCTAAACTGACAGACCATCTAGAATGAACTTGAGGAAGCAATATGCCAGTGAATCACCACAATCTTGCAATGGGTGCTGGAAACAATGGAGGTAATAGATAATTTTATATTAAATAAACAACTAAAATAATCAACATCACTCATTCCTCACACTAAGGTTTCATAGGAAATTTACTTTATCTTCAACTTAGACTGGATTTATTCTGCACAGTGTCAGCAGTAGGTGAACAAATTTATCAATATAACAATGAATTTAAAGTTTTGATTAAATCTTTGACCAAAGAGTATTCTTTTTAATTTTAAATCAATTTATTGCCATATGCAAATAATTAAATATGCTTATCATCTATTAGAATAAAGTGTGATGTAATTGGAATAAATATGAATCCTTCACTGGCTTATACGATCTTCAAAAGGCAATAATGCAATTTTAAAATTCAGATATAACAGACATTAAGATGAAGAATTTCCTGAATCATGACTGCTTAATTTGGTGTTATTGCTGTTTAACTGTACCAACATACCTAATAACCAACATTATTAAATAATTAATACATTAAATTTCTGGTTGTATTACAAGGAATAATAAAATACATCAAGATACATAAAAATATTTGAAGTTACAACATTTATTATAAATTACCTGGCACTGCACAGTATTTTTCTAACTTGTTAGATCTCAGGAGAAAAATAAAATCTATCTTTTATATAAGTTTGAAATAATTTTACTTATTGGTTTCTTAATCCAAATGTAATCCTAATTTTATAAATTCATTTAATACAAAACTAGATTGTATAAACCCTTCTGAGTTTCACCACTAGCAGCAAGAAAAATAAATCATTGGAGGGAACCATTCTTGAGCAAACAACAAAGCAGCCTATGAGAGAAATAAATCAATGGAAATGTCACTCATTAGCCTACCACACCACTTCACCCTTAGGAGAGCTGTGAGCCATTAACCCCTACATGTGTACTGAGCCTGTATTTATATGGTATCATGTCACTGTTTATGTGAAAGGACCCTAAATCTATGGATTAAACCAGTCTTTTTTTATCAAGCATTTTTAAATAACCCTCCCTTCCTATTCCACCCATGGGGTTCTAGGGATGTTTACCCCTCTAACTCTGTCATGACATCAGAAGTGTGTTTTCATCTCAATATCTCAGGTAGAACAAACCCACTTGCGGGGAGCAGCACAGGTCAAATTTGCACTTCTGAAGTAAAACATAATATCGACAGCAAGCCTGCACCATTTCATTGAAGCGCTTGTAAAATCTAAACTATTCGTCCAAATTGAATGATTTACAGAATATTTTTTATCTTTAATATGTACACAAAACAGAGAAAGCATTTAATTTAATGATGATTGATTCTTTCCTATTTAAATTACCTTCTTTGATTAAAGCATTTAACAACTTTTATTTTTAGTTTTGTTTTTCGGTAATTTAAGTTAACCTATATAGATATACACAATGTAGCAGACATATTTGTACAACTCTTCCAAGAGAACAATATTGCCAGTCATAGTTGTCACCTATCTCTAATTGTCAAGGAAGTGAATATAGCAGATTTCCTCCCAGTTTTCATCGACATTTATCATAAGAACAATTTTATATCTTCCTTTCACACATTTTAAAAATAAAAGTTAGCCTATGTTCATCCTGGATATCTAAACTTACCTCCTCACCAAATTTCATCATGATTGATTCAGTGGTTTAGTCATGATCAGATAGCAGATAGACAGACACACATTTTTACGTTTTGCATCATATACTAGTACAGATATGGATTTCAAAAAAAGAAGATGGATAAGGCACAAAAATAAAAGGATATCAGTTTGCATACGTTTATACAAGTAACTGGTCCATCGAGCATATTGTATCTTACAAAAACGTCAGGGCAATCATTGAACACTTTGTTAAGTCTGTCTTTAGCAATTCTATAAATGTATGTAATTAAGAGTTTATGTTATGTGTTTTTCGTAGTGTTAAATTACTCTCATAGCATGGCAGTCAGTATTTGTAAAGCAGGATTTCCAGATAACACTTATCTTAACAGGTAAAAAATACATAAACACTTATCTTAACAGGTGTGTCTAGGTCTTGAATATCATAAATTCAGAGCAGAAATTTGTACCCTATGGTGCCCTTACATTAATTTTGAAAGAAGATTATTTTCCCCTTGATAACAAACTACCAGGGGCAGATCCAAGGAGGAGGGTGGGGGGTTTTTTCACTTGACTTTGCAAAATTCATAAAGGAGCGCATCAAACTAGTTAAATATTTTTTACATTTGATTTACAATATCTAGAGCACTGTTACTAGTTAACATCTCCAGGATTTACATGTTTCACTACTTATCCGTTCCATTGCATTTAAGCCTGTGTGGTAAAGGATTTTTATATGCAGTGCAATGTTACTGTACACAGAAGTTAACTTCAAAAGAACTATGCAAATGTAAACACAAGACTGAAAACAAAATAAATACTACCGCTGCCATGAAAAATGGACTATTTCTGGGAAGATAAAATTAAGGGAGGGGGGAAGAAAGAGAGAAAGAAAACAATATTCAAGATATTATCATGAAATTTTGCAGCAAGTTTGGTGCCATAGAAGTATTTTTGTAATGTGTAACTTTTGTTTTACAAAAACCACAATATCTAGAGCTGTAGACATGATAGTATGCTCAAATTTGTTTTAAAATATTCATTAACATGTGGCTTTTAGATAAATATAAAATATAGTTTGCTTTTTTAACATGTTCAACTACAATACAAAATAAATAGCTCTGTAGGTGTATCTAAAAACCTTTCCATATACTACATATATGAGAAAGTAAAAAAAAACTATATTGCTTTCAAATAGACAGTTTAAACTTATAAACATTATACCTACTACATAAAAACAACTCAAAGATATACTATAAGTTTTCAATGTATTAATGAGGGCAACTAAAATTAATACTTAAAAACTCAGCAGTACATGTGAATATATGTCAATCAGCAGCTCAGCTATGTTGCTGGTAATTTACCATATTGGCCCAAGAATAGTGAGACTGTTTTCCCCCAATTGGACTATGAAGTCGTACTCTCACTATAATCAAACACTTCAAGATTAGCAATGATAAGTTGGGTTTGTCTGGCAATGATACGATGGAGATATTTGCAATAGCCAATGTTTGTGGTCTTGGTAACTCTTAGACTCGGGCTCTTTTTCCTTATATTTAACATTCCTAAACATTTGTCTGTTGTGTATTTGATGATGGGTAGAGAAAATTATGACCATGTTTCTTCCAGAAGTGCTTTCATTGTTCATGAATTAAAAGGAAAGTTGTAATTTAAAAGGATAAAATAAAAGGGGTATTTCCTCTTTCAGATGTGTACTTCAAAATAGTTCGGATCACACTTTATTCAGGGTTATATAATTCGGACCCATGCGATAGATTACTATGGCAGTTGAATTAGTGCACTAGTTCATTGTCTTTCATTAAGAGAGGACATACATATAAAAAATATAGTGTCTAATAGTTTTTTCTTCAAAGATTGTTAAAATTAATGTTTTTAAGTTAAGCATTATTGAGATAGAAATAATATAAACTATTTAAAATTTACTTTGAGTTTGGCAGAAATGTGAGTTCGTATACTCACATTACCCTTTTCTGCAAAACTCAAAGTAAATTTTAAATAGTTTATATTATTTCTGTCTCAATAATGCTTAACTTAAAAACATTAATTTTAACAATCTTTGAAGAAAAAACTATTTCACCCCTATTTATGGGGTGGTTGACCATGAAATTAATTGCCTGTCTTTTATTAAGACCATAAAAGTATTTCAGATTAGTTAAGTGATAATTTTCATTATTCTGGGAGAAAATACAAATTTTTCAATTTTAGGGGTAGGTTACACCCCTTTGCAGTCACCCTCTATCACAAATTATGGGTTTTCAATATTCTACATGACCCAAAATACCCCTATGTAAAATTTGAGTTTCTTTCAACAAAACTCCAGGTCAAGTCCATTTTTCATCTCTGACAACTATTCTATATGTTCCTGCAAATTATGATGACAATAAGTACTTTGGACTATTGAAATCTATCTTCAGTGAAGAAGATGCGGATATTCTGTTCCTCCACCCTTCAGGACCAGCTCCATCTTTTTATTGGCCATATATATTTTAAGAATCATGCGTAGTGCCTTCCGAACACCACATCAGAAGGGTAGAGACACATCAGTCAAGTGGCACCAGAAGAATATGTGTCAAACAAGATGTGTCAAAATAATTGAAAGTCGCAGCATGTAATGGGAAAGGTATTTCAATTTGCATTAAAATGTATTGAAAAGACAAACAACTCATAATATTTACTGCACATTTAGAACAACATATTTGAAATTGAAATTGTAATCGACTATTATTTAAATATAGACTATTAATTAATATTATTACATTTCAACAGCAAGTTGCTGCCATCATCAGGCGATCGTTAGTGAATGGACATATCAACAACGTTGTTTGTTTCATCTTAGTTACAAGCATAAAAACAAAATTAAATACATATACAAATAAAACAATAACAAAGAAAAAATAAATAATTTGAAAAAAAAACCTTCAAAGCAGAAAACTCACTGCAAACAACTATAAATTTTTGACAAGTTTTCTGTCAGTTTTTAAATTTAATGTGTCTTTTGATAATATTTTCCTATTTACTGATTGTCTTGATAGTATATAACATAAACAGGATATGCGGTTGCTAAAAATTATATACAATCAAAGCTAGTTGATGTATTACACATCACTTTATTTACTCCAACATTTCAACACTGATCAGTGTCTTCATCAGGGCATCTACAAGTTGATTAAAATTCAGTATTAATATTACACATTGATTTTTTTCTCTCAAGATTCAAAAGAAGAGTTCAAGCACCGAACAAGCACAAATTACATTATCTGATATCATACAATTTCATATTACATACCTTTTAAATATATATATATATATATAAAAGTTTCAATCTGTGAATTAACATTCTTTGTTGTCTTAATAAAAATTGATTCTGAAATTAGTCTTTTATAAGTATTACTCTCATAATCCAATATCTTTACCTTATCAAAATTCATTTCATGTCCATTGATCTTTCTATGTTTGATCATACCACTATTCATATCATTCAAATTGTTATTCTTTCTGATTTGTTCTTTCAATCTAGTTTCTACGATTACAACTATTACAAGGAATAGCGTAAACTACATCATTCCTTTTACATTTTTCTTATATCCTTAATATTTACTTCTATTTAGTATTAATAAATTTATATACAACTTTAAAATCTTCCTTAAACGTTCTCTTAATCCCTTGAGCTATCTTTCCATTATATGAAATTACTAAAACATTATTTGTTTCACCATTGTTATCTATACTTGATAGGCTTTCCTTGTCCTACAATTTATCATTCTTTATACTCATATTTATGGATTTTAACCTGTTTATTAATTAAGCTTAAACGATAGTTATTGTTTAAAAGAATATTTTTAATCTTGATCACATCACTATTATACAAATTAAGATGAGAAATCTTAAAGACTTTGTTAATTAAATTATTTACAATATTCTTCTTAATATAAAATGGATGACTAGAATTGTAGTTTCGTAACCTCCCAGAAGATGTAGGCACTATACCAGTTCATCACTATATGTCCTTCAACATTAATCAAAGTTATGTCAAGAAAGTTTAACTCATTATACTTTTGGTGTTCAATGGTAATCTTTATGTCTTCATGAAAATCATTAAATATTCTATACAAGTTTAAAATTTCATTCTTATCAATAATAATAAAAGTATCATCCACATACCTAACATATAACATGCAGTTAAAATTCTTCAAGCAAGTATTCTCAAGCTGCCTCATAACCAATTCACTTACTAAATTTGAGAGTATGCCACCTATTGGCACACCTTTATTTTGTTTGTAAATTACATTGTTAAATTTAAACATAGTAGCATTAACAATAAAGTCAAGAACTCTAATAATTTGAATTTTTGGAATTTGCTTGAACCCTTCTTTTGAATCTTGAGAAAAAAAGTCAATGTGTAATATTAATACTGAATTTTAATCAACTTGTAGATGCCCTAATGAAGACACTGATCAGTGTTGAATTGTTGGAGTAAATAAAGTGATGTATAATATGTCAACTAGCTTTGATTGTCTGTAATTTTTAGCAACCGCATACCCTGTTTATATTATACTAATGTGTTATTTGTTAACTTAATATGTAACATTTCTGACATACGTTTATAATAATTTGGTTCCCGATTTAAAATTGAAACATTTTCCCAATCTATTGAATGATCAAAATTTAAAGTCTACATTAAAAGGTCGATTACAATTTCAATTTAATAATTATTGTAGATGTAAATAATGTCAACAACATTTTGTTTAATGCAACTACTCAATCATCTTTTGTATTCTAAAAGATATTACTATTTTCCACACAGCATTTAAACATGCTGATAAGCTAACTATATTATTTATTTATTTAATAGTCTACATACTTAAGAGCATTTGAAAACAAATTTGAGCATTCTGTCATGTTTAAGACTAAATATTGCAGTATAAATAAAATAAAAAATCAGTTTCTAAAACTTCAAAAAAAAAAAAAAAAAATTAAAAAATTANATTTTAGCTACTCTTAAGTATAACACAAACTTTCTGCAAAATTTCACGATATCTTGATTAGTTTTCAAAACATTTTTTAAAATTGAGAGCTAGTTAAAGGTGCAATTTCCTAGGTTTCTGATAGCACCAAACTGAAAAAAAAAAACTATAAAACTAATAAGAAATCTATAGTGATGGTGCAAAAATATCTTCTAGGTGTTATCAGGATAGTAATAGAATCAATTGTGAAGAGTTTCATCAAAATCTGAGGTGGTGGTCATCATGACCTCAGCGACTTTACACGGATTGACCTAAATTTTATTGTGTAAAGTGAGAAACAAAACAATTCAAGAATTATCTTATTTTACTACATACTTAATAGAAACTATAATACTACAAAGTACAAATACATAAAAAAGTTATCTGAATAATTCTAAGAACACAGAAAATAACTTCTTGGTCAGTAAATGGTAAACGTTCGGAAAAAGTGAATGATTAATAAACTGCTGAAACTTGTCCACCTTTATACTAAAACTGCATAAGAAATTCTTTCTGACACAAATTTCCATACTTCCGCAATTTCTCATCCACAATATTTTGTTACTAACAATGTTGATGAACTAATTTGCTCAACTGTAAAAAATAAAAATAAAAACAATGCAACACTTACCTCTGAAATGGAAGCACTGAGTTCGAGTGCAATGATGTATCTACTTCCAATCACAAGCAACAAGATTTGTAATGGAATTTCAAGCATATTTTCAATATCCAAGCAGGTGTTCAACCTGCATCCAGGGCTCACCGAATGAAAAGCATCAACTTTATCAGTAAAGCTTCCAGACAAAGGTTGCTACAGATTTGTTACATTTCATACTCCAAGTGAAGCTGTACACACAAGGCAGCTATAAATCCATCATCTTTACTTGATTTAAAGCCCAGTAGCAAGTCGTCATATGTAAATACAGTCCTATAAAAAAAAGAGGATCTTACTGACATTTATAAACAATATATCAATTCCTTAACATAATAATAATCATACAGTAGTTACCATTTCCGAAAGCTTGGCTATCAAATTTGGTAAGTAAATAGTTCACTACAAAAAAGTCGAAAACATAAGTGCCATGAAGAGTTCGTATGCACAATTCGCGAAGAATTTATGATTCAGCGCACTGAATAATACCACAGCTTTGAAGAGTATATAAGCGAAGTTGAAAGGAATAAGGCCTCTTCAAGTTCGAAATAGTCTGCACAAAGCACCATATCAGTCGGCTCCATAATCAACCATGCCCCATAATGTCGACTGACGTCGACACACTTGAACCCAAGCATAACACAGAAACGAGAAGAAAAGAATGGTTGTCATTCTATGGTTCTATGAAGAAACACCTCGCGTCATCCGTAAAAAAACACGTGTTCTCTTCAAGATCACGGCAACGACCCTAAAGCAGATACTCAATAGTTATTTTCTGCACCGTGTGAGACACATTCAAGTTAACAATGGCTCATCAAACTGTACACCATCCGGGTTCATCATCGACAGCCAAGAAATATTACGTGTAATAATGCAGGCGTATGAATACTGCGAAACGCTGCGAATTTGGCGCTTCAAGGTACTGAACACAAGGTTGCCAACATGAAATTAGGCTTGGACAAAAAATATGGATATTTTATCAAAAAAATATCTATATTCAATTTTAAGTATCTCGCGCGTACCGAAACTTGTTTAAAAGAAAAAGTATCTTGTTTACTGATTTGTACTGACAACTTGTACAGATAAGTACGAGTGATATTATGCGCTAAGTGTCACCATGGAGTATGATATTTAAACTCTTATATAAATATGTATAATCCGTCCCGTGTGGGGTTGTTAGCACCTCCATCGGGCGCCTCCCCAGGTGGCGGATAGGGGAATGCCTCCCAGATATGGGTGGTACCGGGGAAATGAAATACCCGGGGCGGACCAAAAGCTAACATAATAGAAACCCACTAGTGTCTGTCCAGCATCTGGCGGCTAGTGGTCAGCGTCTGTTCACCCTGTGGGTGCGGCTGGATAACACTCTTCTTGATCTCAACAATCTAGTCGTAATCATGTGATCCTCTAGCCAGGACCACCAAAAATATAGCTTCAACTTGAATTCATCATGATGGAAAAGAAGGAAGAAAATCCACTACCCCGGGCATCAGTCAGTAGACTGAATTCACCTGGTCATCGGATTCCGGGGGACCAGGGACATCATGTACACGAGAGCACTCGGAGCTTCTCAAAACCTCTTCGTAAGAATTATATTGGCACACTCAACGTGAATACCCTAGTCAAAACAGGCAAACTCAAACAGCTCACGGATACATTAGACAAGTTCCACATCAAAATACTAGCAATACAAGAGACACGCTTCACCGATGAAAACCACTTCAACTCAGAAAACTATAGAATATATAAAGGAAAACCTGCTGTTAAAAGGGGAACACCGAAAATGTTTGGCACAGGGTTCGCAGTACATAAATCAGTAACAGAAAACATCGTTGACTTTAACTCAGTATCAGAAAGAATCTCCACCATAACCTTCAAAGCAGGGAACAAAAGATACACAATCATCAATGCACATGCACCAACTAACATCCACAACAAAAAGAAACCACAGGACGTTGATGACTTCTGGGAAGATATGGAAGAACTCACTAACAGAGTACCGAAGAATCATGTTAAGATTGTATTAGGAGACTTTAATGCACAACTAGGCAAAGAGAAAAAGTATAAGCAAACCACAGGTCCATTTACAGCACACCAACGAACGAACAAGAATGGAGAACATTTTATTAAATATTGTCAAAATTTTAACCTGAAGATTATGTCAACACAATTTCAAAAACCAAGAAGAAAACTCACTACATGGAAATCACCCAATAATATATGGGGAGAATTTCAAATAGATCATGTAGCCATTACCAATAAAAGCATAGGAGAAATTTTAAATGTCAAAACACGCAAGGGATTCTTTGAGTCAGACCACCATCTATTGCAAGTGAAGATTAGACCAATACCAAGAAACAGAAAGGTGATACAGAAAAATATTATAAGACCGGATCCAGAATACCTAAAGATAAATAAAGACAGAATTATTGAAGAAATTGGTCAAAGCACTACAGAAAATTGGACAGACCTTGCAAAGAGAATTCAAGAGGCAATGAGTTGGGCTACACCTCCAAGGAAACGTAAACATAGATGGTGGAATGCAACCTGTGATCAGGCCATTGATCAAAGGATTCAGGCATGGAAGAAGTTCAGCAGTAAGAGAACACCAGAAACCTGGCAAGATTTTCATAAAGTTCAAAAACAATGTTCAAAGGATATTAGGAAAGTTAAGAGGGAGTATGACAAAAATAGACTAAATGAAATTGAGGAAGATTTCAAGAGAAACAACACAAGAAATTTTTATAGAACCTTCAGGGAAAATTTAAAGGGTTATTTGCCCCCAAATATCTGCTTTAAAAGAACTGATGGATCTTTAGAAACGAACACCCGAGAAAACAGTGAAATTCTTAAAAAGTACTTTGATACACTCTTTAATTGTGAGAAACCTGAAGAAAGATTAGATTTTAATAAAATAATAACACTAAATCCAGACTCGCAACCACCAACCATCACTGAAGTAGAAGAGATAATTAAACAGCTGAAAAACAACCGGGCCCCAGGAGAAGATGGTATCATTGCAGAGTTCTGGAAACTCAATGATCCTAACATTATAAATAAAATCCATAAAATTATTTTAAATATATGGAATACTGAGGAAATTCCACACGAGTGGAAATGTGCGTTGATCCATCCGCTGCACAAAAAGGGTGACAAAACAGACCCTAATAATTACAGAGGGATATCATTACTACCGGTTACTTACAAAATTCTTTCAAAAGCTCTACTCAACAGACTAGAAGCTCAAGTTGATAAGAGGATAGGTGAATACCAAGCAGGATTTAGAAAAGGAAGATCATGTTCTGAACAGATTTGGAATCTGCGGACAATCCTAAAAATCAGGCAGACAAGGAACACTGTTGTAACATTTGTCGACTTCAAGAAGGCATACGACTCCATAGACAGACAAACCCTCTTTGACGTGTTAGAAGAATATGGAGTAGATAGAAAAACGGGTTCACTTATAAAACAGACTCTCACAGACACCACATCCAAAGTAAAATTTATGGGGGAAATTTCAGGATCATTCGGTATACAAACAGGAGTAAGACAAGGGGACGGTCTCTCCCCATTGCTATTCAACATGGTCTTAGACAAGATTATTAAAAAATGGGAAACACAAGTAAAAGGAATTCAGTTGGGAAGAACACGTACAAACAAGACAATAATAAAATGCCTGGCGTTTGCTGATGACTTAGCGATACTCAGTAACAATAGACAAGAAGCACAAGAAGCAATACAACTTTTGCATGAAATTTCAATCAAAACAGGTCTGCAAATCTCATATGAAAAAACACGTTACATGGAACGAAAAAATAAGGAAACACATTTCATGAACACAAAATACGGGATAGTGAATCGAGAGGAAAAATTCAAGTATTTGGGGGAATATATACAGATGGGTGGATCAAACAAGGCATCCAACCTAGAAAGAACGGAAAAGTTACAGAAAGCCTACTCATTGACCTGGACACACTATAATAAAAGAAATATATCAAAACAAGCCAAACTTAGGCATTACAATACAGTCGTATTACCGGAAGCACTTTACGCATCAGAAACGACCACACTTGGAGCGTCAGGCATCCAGGACACAGAAAAAATTGAAAGAAAAATCCTGAGGAAGATTTTTGGAGCAATTCACAGAGACGGTATTTGGGTGAAAAGACCAACTACAGAACTGTATGAAGACACAGAAAGACTCACAGACATGATCAGAAAGCGTCGGCTGGCATTTTATGGACACATCTACAGAATGGACAATAACAGACTGACAAAGAAAATATTTGATGTAGTAAATAGTTCGGTAACGAAAACTAACTGGTTCCACGAAGTAGAAGAAGATCTACAACGTGTAGGCATTAATCATGAACTGATAGAATCAAGAGACCATTTCCGAAAAACAGTTGCAAACGCAAAATTTGAACCCAAAGAAAAAAAGAAAACAGGGAAAGTATGGACAGATAGAAGAAAACATGAACACAGTCAAAGAATGAAGAGATTTTGGGAAGAGAAGAGGAAGAAGGAATAGAAATGATATTTTCAAGTTTAATCACTGTCCTAGTGGCAATAATGTCAAATAATAATAATAATGTATAATCCGTGATATTAGTGAACGTGTTAATAAGAGTCGAGGCGAAAGTGTAATACTGTAAAGTTCTAGGTAGGTATTTGGTAATTTACATGTTTTGTCAGATATCGCACTAAAGTACATGATACGCCAAGTCACTTCTGAATCATCTGAAAGAGTGGCTTCCACTGTCAATTTAGTGGTACCAGATAACCGAAGTAGGCTGACAGAGAATCATGTAAAACAAAGAGTACTGTTTCCCATTTCTGACGAAATTGGTTCGGTTAGTTTAACTTCAAATAAATGTCGTTCTTTTTTTTTAAGAAATAAGAAAGTTGTGTTGTTTTATTAGGTTTTGCTTAAAAATTGTAATGTACTTACTTTTAAGTTAATAAATATTTATATTTCATGCTACTAGTTTTTTTTACTATAATAGATACAGTAGCATTGAAATAAAGTAGTTATAAATATTTCTTCATATTTTTGTAATTTTGATTAAATTTTTTGACCTTATCATACTAGAAATATTGGTCGATATATCAAAATATCGATATTTTTCTCAATAGTGTCGATAATTTTGGAAAAATCGATACGATATTTTTGATCATCTTGCCCACCCCTACATTAAATCGACGAAATCACATGCCCAGAAGGAAACAAATTTCTCTTGAATTGCAAGATTCCGCCTGATTCAGAAACCATTTTTGGTGCCGGAATCAAGTTTATAATTAGAATGTAAACAAAAAATCCTTTTTAATAAAAGAACCATATCTATTTTTCTTTTATAAAAATATTTGTATCTTTTTCGTGACAAGACAATGAGATAAATGAACTCTAGGTATTTCGTTATCAGTTCGTTATGAGTGTCATTGATTCGTTAAAAAATAAATTAGCAGGGATACATTGTATACCTAAATTTATTGCAAAATCTTCCTTTCGCGTTATATTAAATCCACTCACTTATATTTTCAAAAGATCTTTATCAGAAGGTGTGTTTCCGGACATATTTTAAAATGCTAAAGTAAAACCATTAAACAAAAAAGAAATTAGCATGATGTTGGAAACTATCGACCCATTATTTCAGGAAATCCCTTTCAACGAATAGCGCCATATTTTCTTTTTTAAAATGATGTAACCAATTCCTTTGACCGCGGAGATGATCCTCAGATGGGGATCATTTACATCCAAAAACGTTGGCTGTAGTCAACTTTGCTCGGAAACGCGAATGGAATGGAAAAGTGGCGCAGAAGTCGACTTCTAGGTTCGCGGATGCGCGTAGGGTAAGGAATCGAAATGTAATGGACGAGAAACTGCTTCATGTTGTCCCGACTCCGTCTGAATCTCGAGTTGAATCCATATTCTATATCCTACTAACAAATTTTGCTTACTTCAGGTAGTGCAGTGAAAATGTGAGTGATTTAACGTATGTAATGTATGAAGTGACAATAGCGAATCATCTTTCAATATCATATCAGTTAATTTTAAATTACAATTTTTTATCTCAACAGTTGTCTGAAATAAATAAATAAACTTTATGGTCAAAAATGCAGTTGCAAAATGTAAATGTCCACGTGGGGTATAACAAACTAAGTTACACTCCGGAAACAAGCAAGGGACCATCAATTCCGATCAAGGGCCCAAGGGCAGTGGTGGATTTACTGCTTATTTAAAAAAAATATTTAATGAAATACATAGTTATGTAGTTATTATTCCAAAATGTATCGTAGTAATTACAAAAGTTTTTTACGACATTCCCGCCTACGGAAAAACCGCCACTGTCCGGAGGAAAACCGGGGAAAAACCAGCTAGGATGGGGCTAAAGAGATAATGTATACAACCGTGCCAATGTTGTGTATAGTTAGAAATTAACTATAATAAATAAAAAGTATGAAAACAACATGCATAAGAAAAGGAATTTAATTAGTATCTAGGGTACTAAAACAACGGCGTGACAAAGTAAACCACTTGCATCATCCGAAATCATATAGAAAACAATATTTTTTTGGAAATTGAATCTCTCATTAACATCTTTTATTAAAATAAGAAATTCTTTCACATTCTAGAAGCAATAGTGCATTAGAAAACTTTTAACCACGGATTTGAAGGGATTCAATTTATTAATATCTTTTATATCTGAAAGATATTGCCCTTTTTACCAAAGAGTGGTTGACACGCCAGGACATAAATATAAATCGTATTACGAGTGTTGTGCTTGTGACCTAGACTTTCTTCTAATTTTAATAATTCCTTCTTAACAAATACGACTACTTCATAAATGTATATGCAAGAGAGAGGGAGAATATTTAATTATCTAAATAAAGGTTTACATGACTTTCGGGGATGATATTTACAGATAATTTGAACTATCCTCTTTTGGATTCTAAAAGTTTGAATGCTCTGAGTGGATTGGCCCCAGGAGATTATGCCGTACCGTAAATGCGAATATACATTTGCAAAATACACGCAGCGAGAAACGCGTTAACTAACAATATTGGCTAAAGTTTGGAATGCTTAGCATATTTTGCTTAGTTTGAAATTCAAATTATCAATATGGCCATTCCATTTGAGGTTGTCTTGAATATGAAGCCCTAAAAATTTTATCTTGACTGATTTTATTTGGGTTCCGTTTAGCAAAAGGGATGTAGGAAAGTAACATCAGGACCAGTTCAGTATAACGATATGTGAATTATTAATATTTTTACGCATTCCATTAGCCGGACACTGTTAAGAAGATTACGGAGTCTAGCCGGATGCCGCTAAGACGGAAGTGCAACGAACTTGGAACCCAAAACTGAGCCTTTCCATTCATTGTGTGGACCATTCCCCTGCTTTTTTCGGGAAGGAGAGTACCCTCGAAGAATGTCGGCCGAAGTGTGTGATCAGCGCGTGCCTCTCTCTTTGTCTTATAATATTTCTGTGAAAGTACATTTTTTCGTCATATCTGACCGGGGCGAGACACCTAAAGGAATGTAAGCTGTATTATGCTATTTCTGTGAGAGTGACTTGCTCGCCATGTGTACCGAGGCGAGGCGGGTAAAATCCCTAAAGAAAGAATGTTAATATTTTATGAAAGGAGTATTTTCGGCGAATGCAGAGACAATGACAGATCTACGTTCCCCGAACGGCCAAGGGGAGAACAACGATTTGGAGTGCTCATTGTGGCAGCGAAGGCGTGGTCACGTGACCTCCGCTTCCGTATATATTGGGAGGATTGAGAATCCTCGAAGACTTTTGTTGTGTGATCTGAGTCCGCAGGTCTTAGGATGTGATATGGCTATTAAACGGTCGTCAAGACTAGTAAGAGACTACAGTAGTATTCTAAACGCGCTTACTGCTAGTTATGAATAACGTAACTTGTAACAGTTTGTTTATTCGAAAGTACTTGTAATTTTGGAGATTCAGATAACCTAGAGACGTTTTTTGTCTTCAACTCAATTTTTTGTCTTCAACTCAATTTATTAAGGTATAATTAATGCTTTCAGATAGTATTAGCTGTGTAATGACAAATTTATGTTGTATTGATGATTTTGAGAGTTTATGCAAGTTGTAAGTAGCCAGAGTTCTATTTAATTGTATTAAATCATTAACCATCGTTATTTCACGAGTGTTTAATTGCCCGGGAAACCGAGCTGGTGGCAGCGAACTATCTACCATAAGGATTGTGGTATATGTGTGAATCACGCTCCTTCCAAAAAGAACCCACACTGCATCTGGGCTTGTGGTGTGTGGTTACAAGGAGGAAGAGATTTGAAGCGAAATGACATGGATACTGTTTATCAGTATTGACGATGAGACGATTTGAATGAAACCAAGACGAGAGGTTAGACAGAGGTTTTTGCGCACTGGCATGTTTACATATTAGATTTTTGTGTCATTAGCAAAGAGAACCATTTTCGAAACGGACGTGATGCTTGACATCATTCACGTACAATAAAAAGAGGATACGCCTAAAATTGAACTTTGAGTAACTCCACAAGAAAGTGGCTTTGTTTCTGAAAGATAATACTGACATACTTTATTTTCAACATGGGAAATTTCAACTTGCTGATGCCTATCTTTTAGGTAGGATGTTAGCCATTGAAGTGCCAATTTACGAATGCCGTATGAGTGCAGTTTTAAGAGAAGAATTTCGTGATCTATTACATCGAATGGTTTCGAAAAATCAAGAAAAATACTATGTAGATTATATCCATGTTCAAGAGAATTGTTATCATAATTTAGAAAAGAAATTGTATTGGGTAACTGTTGTCCATTTCCTATCATCTTTGTATTTAGATATTTTTTTAAATTCTCCTCCTAATTACTCCCAACACATCCCCGATGAAAAAAAACCTACCCTCTTTTAAACCCTCTATAATCATTCATTGACTGAACTATAAAGAGAAAGTGATTGCTTCAAAATGGCTATTGTTTGGTTCAATTTTTCTTGAAATTTTGCGCAGAATCCAAAATACATTTAATTTTTTGTCATTTACATGTACGGTAAAAAGTAGTTTGCAGTAAGAAATATTCAGTAAGATAATTATTCTGAATGCGGAGGACCAGGATGATAAGAGTGAACGAAAGGTGATATGTCAGAGAACATCTCTGTGTCAAGACATTTGGGAACGAAAAAGGGGTGACTGTGAGAGAGGTAGCCAGCCGCGTGCCGGTATTTTACAGACTATAGATTTCTAAAGCTCATACCTCCCTCGGCTTGGAACATCTTCACTACTAAATAGTTTTAAACTCTCTTGATATTGTGCATAAATAAGATCCATGGGATAAATAATTGATGTAATAATTCGGTTGATATTATTTTCCTGCTTCTATACCAACCTTTAAAAGAAATGAGCTGCGTGTGATAAAAGTTTCAAAATATACTTTAATAGAAGGGGTACATGACCTGAATATCACAAATTAAAACATTTCAGAGCTCGTGCATCAACAACTACTAAAAATACCTGTCTCTTAT
>NNCF01126473.1:75639-110209 GCA_002313205.1 Laupala kohalensis
TGTTTAGCTAGTATCGGTGCGCACAGATGAACAGACAGACGGGCGTCAAATTAAAAAAAAATTTCTGTATCAGGGACACTAAAAACGAATATTTCCTTCAAATTCTCTCATTTCAAACATTTTTTTCTCGGTTACAATGCTATATCTAGACCGCGTATGCGAGAAAGTAAGAATGTTCATCACCTACATTCATTTCACTTATAAAGGTTAAATTAAATGAGATTAAAATATAATACATCAATAGGTTTCAAATTATATTCCAGCAGCTAAAAAATTAGGAAGGTAGGAAAATAGAGTTTGAACTTTTAAAATTTCAAAGGATGATGCTCATATTCCATGTATATTCAGATTCCATGTGCGCTAAACTCGGATTTTGAGGTTTCTTACGTTTCATCGGGTTATTTCACTGGATTGGTACCTTAGATACATGTCCCTTACTTCACATGTAAAATATAAAAAGTAAGAGGATGACACAATTTCAACAAAATTTGTCACTCGATTTTAAGAAACTTAGGTCAGGAAAATCCTGAAAAAAATGTTTTGAAACAATTATTTTGCAATTGCATAATTTGTAACAAGTATAGTTGCGCGTGGCTGCATATATTCGTGAACGAAATTTGTATTAAAGAATCAAATATCAACGATCAATTCGAGAAACGACAGTTTTTATTTCATCTCTATTCTTACTTTGAACCGCATGTAGCAACGCTTAACGCTTTCTCACAAGATCCACTACCGTTGCACATCACTTAAGATATTTTGATTATTACATTATTTTTAAAATTTATGGAATTGTTTTTTGGCAAAGTTCTATCCACTTGTCACATTTAAAAGTTTATTACAAGAAACGCAAAAACTATTGTCAACACAGTAAAAATTAATTCAACACAAATCGGGTAATATACTATAACGAAAACACGCAGATTCCCAAACGGCAAAACATGGGAAAATAGGGACACAAAATGCAGCTCCGACCTTGATCACGCAGTTGCTGCACAGTTAACTTATACACTGAAGGTAAAGCAGTGAATCTTCAGTGCAACGCTGTTTTCTCGATTGGCCGTCTGATTACCATTGCAAGATAGAGGCAGGATGATCTTACCATTGCGAGATAGAGGCAGGTATCTGTTTTTACTTCTTTGTTCACGCGACCGATAAGTCTGCCGGTCTTTTGATAGACATGATATGATCCCCCGACCAGTATCCCACGCTCGCGTCTCCTTATTCAGCGGTATAGATCTCTGCACGGCAAGACTTTTTACGATTTATTCATGAGTTTCGAAAATGAACTGAAATGATTTATATTAAAATGTGTTAAGTTAAAAAACTAAAACGGCATTATGATTTTTATTTTAATGTGTGTTATTTTTAAAAGTATTTTCATTGTTTAACTATTAAATATTCCAAACTTCCAAAAACCCTCCATTTTCCGACCTCCCTTCACAAAAAATTTCAATGACGCAGTTTGCGTCATGACCCCCCCCCCCCCCCCCTTGTGGGCACCGCTGCTTATGTATTACTTGGCGATTCTTCTAATTCGAATCTTCTGACTGGACTCAACTCTCATCCTCAGCCCACCGCGATTCTTCTGATTCTATCGATTCTTCTGGCCTCAAGTCTCCTCCTCAGTGCAGTCAAGCAAACTCGACTAGTCAACTTTTTTCATGAATGGAATGCTCGCAAAGTTGACTATAGTCGACTACAGTCAGTAGTTGGCGTAACTAGAAAGCCCCAAAGTTTTTCTTGATGTATTCAATTAAATCGATTACGGAATTCTTCCCTGAAAACTGCTCTCATACGACATTTGTGAACTGGCACATCAATGGATAACTTTCTACCTAAAAGATAGGCATCGGCAAGTTGAAATGTCTCATGCTCAAAATAAAGTATTTAAACATTATCTTTCGTAGCAAAATGAACTAACTTGTAGAGTTCCTCAAGGTTCAATTTTAGGTCCTATTTTCTTTTTATTGTTCGTAAACATATGGCAACCACCCCACCTGATTGGAAAATAGTGCTCTTTGCTGATGACACAGTTTTACTATGTAAACATGTCAAGGCGCCAAAAGTTCTATCTAACCTCTCGTCTTGGTTTCATTTAAATCGTCTCATCTTTAATACTGATACAACTGTATCCATATCATTTCGCAATGGTGTAACGAAATTTTGATTTCGATGACGGTCTGTGACGAACCTATGCGGTGGGGAGGGACTAGGAGGTGTAGCCTCCTCCCCAGGTTAGGGGGGTACAGCCCCCTTCCATTGGATCTGAACTCTCATCAGTTAAAATTGAAGTTGATAAAAGGCATACTTCGTGAAAGTGTTACCAGATTTTTCGCACACTAAATTTCCATGTTATTGGCAAACGTAATACAATTTTGTATTTTAATTTCTGCGTATTACATTTTTTTGTTGGGGCTTTAGGGCTCGTCAACAACGAGGTCATTAGAGCCCATGCAAGTAGGGAAAAATGCAGTTTCGCACCATAGAGAAGAGCCGTAGTGACTCTTCCCCGTGTGTGGGACTCGCCGAATATCTCGACCATACCCACTAAAAATCCCTCCTGAAATCAACAAATATCTAAATAGAAAGATGAAAGAAAAGAAAACAGAATACCAATACATTATATCACAAAAAAAAGGAAAACAATTTTTAAATATTATATTTTCGAATTACAGAAACGAACGATGAAAACAAAGTAAAGTAAAGATGAAAAGAGAATGCAAATTTTAAACCCTCCCGAACCCCGATCTACTCGTATTACATACACTGGTTGAAGCTACTCGCGACACCAGGCGTATTCCATGCAAGCTAAACTATGCAATACTAGCGATACAACGTAACCGCATTGCCGTCAGCTCAACTCATGGCTAGCTCCAATGTTATTAATGCATTGTGAGGTGGCAGTAGGCGACACTTTTCTCTACGGAATCTTTACTTGGTTTACAGAGGATGGGTCGGTTTTGAGACGTTAGAAATTTGTCTTTTCTACGTGCTGCATGTCATCTGTAGACGGCATGTGGATTTCTCTTCATTTATGGGATGGTGTTTTTCCCTTCGTATGTTGTAAGCAGTTTATTATCTTACTAGTACATCGTTTATTTAGTGGTTCTCGAAATAAAAAAAGACCTTTAAGACAGTTGTTTCAAAGTGTTTTAAACAAACCTCTTTATTGGGATTTCATTTTATAACTCCTATGTATTTTTGTTGTTTGTTCATTATGTCTTCATTAATTAAAAAAAACAAAAATTCTTTTTTGAAACAAGCTTTTATACAAAAAATACTGTACTGAGAAATAATTATTTTCAGTCAAACTGAAAATAAAAAATAACTACAAAAAGATGGCATTTGGACACCTGGAATGTCACTACGATGATACAACCTGGAAAAATGCAAGAATTTGCCGTTGCAATTAAAGAAACATATATTAGGATTACAGTTCAACAAGAAATTCGTTGGAAAACTCGGGTAAAATATCCAAATGCGAGTACACGAAGAAAGTGTTTTAGGGTTTCAACCAATTAACGCAGGAATGTGTAAAATAAGAATAAAAGGAACATTTTACAATACTAGCATTATTAATGTACACGCACCCATTGAAGAAAATGAAGAAGAAATATAATTTTTTTATGAATAACTGCAAAATATAGTAGAAAAAATACCAAAATATGACATCTTATTGCTAATGGAAGATTGCAATGCGCAAGTTGAAAAAAAAGAGATTCGAAGAAGTTGCTGAGCATTACATCAGAACACGAATGAAAATGGAGAATTACTTGGAAACTTCGCATTATAAATAACCTGTTCATAGTAAGCACACAATTCTAACATAGAGAAATTCATAAAGGTGCATGGATAGCTCCAGATAAGGAAATAAAACATAATCAATCGAATTGATTATGTTTTATTGAACAAAACAGATTGAGCTTTGTACAGAATTCTAAGAGGTGCAAATTATGACTCAGACCATTACCTGGTGAAGAATAATTAATCAAAAATTACATAAAATAGATCAAAATGCACCCTTCACGCAGAAGATAAAACCAAATAATGCTAAATTTAAAATACTAAAATGCCTCAATACAAGAGATGTGATAAGAAAACCCGAAGACAACTATATTGAACGAGAATGGGAAAACATCGTATCCAGTATCCTAGAAGCAGCAGAGGAATCTATTGATAAAAGCTCTTAAAAAATAGGAAGGACTGGTGTGATGAAGAATGTATGGTAGCAGTACAGAAGAATGAGGCGAGGAAAAAATGGCTCCAGACAGAAACCAGAGCAACCAAAGAGGAATACACTCATAAACGGAAAAAGAAAGGTTTCTGAGGAAGAATAAAAAGAAACAATTGACTGAGAACAAAATTAAATAAATAGAAAATGCCAGGAAGAACAACAATTCTAGAAAATTTTACAAAGATGTAAGAAGCCTCAAAAAAGCAAACAGTACTTAAAGATAGCATGGGAAACTTAATAATTAAAAAAGAGAAGATACTGAAAACCTGCGTAACGTTTTTTCGGATCTCCTGAAGTCTGACCAAGAAAACGAACGTCATATAAATATAGTGATTGGTTAGAAGGCGTCATCTGCCCATTATAAAAGCAGGAGACCAAATATGATGCGAAAATTATCGCGGAGTCACCCTATTAAGTGTAGCATAAAAATTTTCTCTACAATATTACGCAACAAACAACAGACATCGGAATTAAAAGAAATGTAATGCATGAGAGTTTGAATACATTTTAGTACCAAAGAAGTAGCCCCGACTAATTAATTTAACTTTCATTTACACCACTGAAAAAGTTAAGGTGAACAATTGTCTCTCAAATAAATACCAGGGTCATACAAGGCGATTTTCTCCCATCTCTACTGCTCAGTTTGGTGGTGGAATCTGTTTGGAATCCAGCTGGTCACGAGGGGAAACGTCTCAGACCGACCTAAAAATTATGCTCAAACAGATGACATTCTCCTAGTTGCAAGGACAATGTCTTCTTTAAATGATACATTTAATACCTTAAAGAGGAATCTGAGGACGCAGGATTACAAATAAATTCGACAAATACTAAAAACTTGAAATGCACAAGAAATCAGCGAAAAGAGAACATTGTAAAAATTGAGGTCTATGAAATTTATTTATTTACATTAGTTTGTTTTGTAGTATTCCCATAAAATACTTAGTACACGACTACTTCTGTATTACAAAAAGGAAAAAGAACCAGTAATCTTCTTTATCTGTTTCACTTTCGGTCTTGTAAATTTCTCTTCTTTGTATTTCAATCTATGATTCATATTTTCTTTTTCTTTCTTAATATTACTCACCCCTGTTTCCACTCGTAGGTGTTCACCCTTTACCAGGGTTTCTAGGACGTGTTTTTTTGTATCTAAATCTTCATTCCATTGCGAATCTCTCTTTTACTTATAATATATTGCTTGAAAAACTCGAACTTCTTTCGTTTCTATCATTTGTTGACCTATTTTACACACCGTGTCCTCTGTCAGCATTAATCTTAAATATCGCGTCCGTTCCGGTCCGTAAAATTGGCAGTCCCAAAATACAAGCTCTCGTGCCTCTTCAACTAATCCACAATGACACATAATTAATATGTAATTTTCTGGGGATAATATTCAAGGGGCCTAAAGTCTCTATACCAAATTTGAAGACATTTGGATAATTCAAAAGGAAATTATATGTGGCGAACACGTGGGAAGAAAATGCTTGTTTAAAAAAAGTCATATTTCCGGAACGACAAGGAATATTCAAAAGGAAGAAAAAGCAAATTAATCAGTCAGGAAAGACAAATAATTTTTTTTAATTGTTTGAAAATTTGATGATAATAATCAATTATTGAGATACGCAAAAATTTATACGACAGAAAATTGATAAGGAGGAAAAGGGAGTTTTATATAATAAGCAATGCAAGGGTATATGTGCAAAATAGAATGCCAATATAGAATAGCAAGATAACAGCAAGAATATCTATAAATTACAATATATTCTATTCCGCAAATCAATAGACATAGGATATAATATGGAAAACAAAATATGACTACAAACACGAAATTATAAACACCTCAACAAGTTGGGGGACGGAAAAGGTGACAGCCAATAATAAACTCAAACCGCACAGAACTTACACAGTCACCAAGGTGCAGCAAAAGTGAAACAAAAACGCCACATGAAAATTATAGTGGGAAAATAAGTCGTGGCCGTAGTAGTCCAAGCGAACATAGTACAACAAAAAATGAGATGGATGCAATTGACACACGGAGTAGGAGAAATCGGAGGACAGGTATAGGGAAAAAGAAAACTGCACGTTGCACTTACAATGAGTTGTTAAAGGTAATGGAGGAAGAAAAATTCAAACGTGGTTCAGGAAAATACCAACAAATCTTCGGCGACGGAGACAAAGAATTATGGCGATATGGGGAACAAATGAGAAAAGAAGTACAGGTATATAAGGGAAAGTTACAGGAGGTAGCGCAAATAGAAACAGCTAAGAATATGATACTTAACTTAGGGGGAAATTACATGGGGAGAAAGAGGTGATTACGGAACGGAACATTCTAGATCAACTGGAAGAGCATATAATATGCGACATCACAGGCTCTGTAGAAAGTTTTGGAGTACAAAAAAGTTATAAAATCTATTATTTGAAAATATCAAAGGAGTGGCGACGAGAACACATGTTCAGAGGCAGACAAGTTTGAACTTGAAAAAGGAATCTTTAGAAAAGCGAGCGTCGAAATTCAGTACAAAGAAGTTATAAAATCTATTATTTGAAAAAAATCAAAGAAGTAGCGACGAGGACACATGTTCAGAGGCAGACAAGTTTGAACCTGAATCTTTAGAAAAACGAGCATCGAAATTCAGTACAAAAGAGAGCACCGAAAAAGAGCGGATGTCAGGGAATATTATTTCCCAAAGCAACGTGGGTGTACGTTTGCGACAAACGACGAGAAGGCTCACGGCACATGTCTGTTGGGACATGATTCGCCAAGGGAAGAAAATATATTGAAAGGTGAAATTTTGGGGCAATAGGTTCAGCAAAAACACACACGATGGCGAAATTCAAAAGTAATAAAAAAATTGGGTTCAAAAGGAGGGCCGACGCTCGGAACAAGTGGTAGCAGAAATGGGATGATGTCAAACGAAGAGGGTACCGCGCCGCCTAGCCATAAAACCATAAAAGATGGGATCTTAGAAGCTTGCCGCTCAGAGCAGATGTGCAGAGTACAAATAACAAAATGGCCAACAGACCTTTGTCTAGATGTAGAAGTCTTGGAAGTAGAGAGAGTGGGAACATCCAATAGAAAACCACGGTGGGCGGAGCTAAATCGTGTGATTGGCAACATGAAAAAGCAACTAACATCTTTTCGGAAACTTCCAATTAAAATTAAGAGGGGGGAAAGAAGCATAGGGCTTGTAGTAGAAGGAAGGAATGATAGGAAGGGGAACGTCACGTGACGCGAATTGTCTACAAAAAATAGGGCACAGAAGCACTGAGGTCAGATGGGGAAAAATTTGCGAGAGTTTATTTTTGTTCAGTCAGACGGAGAAAAATTTGCGAGTTTATTTGTTGACTCAGACGGGGAGAAAAATGTGCGAGTTTTTTTTGTTGAGCCAGACTAAAAATTTGACAAGATTGTGAAAGTTTCGTCAGACTGTAAAATAATTTGCGAGAGTTTTATTTGTTTATCAAGACGGTGCAGAGATTTAGAGAGTATGATTTTTTTCTGATGAGACACGCTCATGTTAGCACGCCTCATGTATGCGAGAAACTTAGCCTCCCTGCGCCGGCTTCGTCTCTCGTCTACCGCGGAGTGCACTCTTCCCTTTCCCTACCGCCTCCTGTCAGCTGCTCTGTGTAGTCTTTCCCCCTTCTGCGTCGTGTCTCTCCACCGCCTCTACCATCGCTGTGGCCACCGCCCTCTCTGGCACCGACTTCTTCCGATTGGTGGTGTGGGGACATGCTTCACCGGTTGTCCACACGCGCTGTTTCTTTCTGAGCGGGGGATAGAGCGGGAAACACAAATCCGCTCATGTGAATTATGGGATTAATCCCATAGAGTGCATATATATGTGTATATATATATATATATATATATATATATATATATATATATATATATATATATATATATATATNGCGAGAAAGAAAACCAAGAAACAATATCCCATGTACAATATAATTGCGGAAAATAGACTGATCAGGCGTAGCACAACAGGGACTAATACATAAAAAATTTGACCCATGTAACGACAAATGAAATGTAGACACAAGGATATATAATATACAGTAAGATATGATAACACTACTACAACCATACTGTAGGAAACGGAGTGATGGTTTTAGGATAGGACAAACCTGGTAGGATAAAGATTTACAGGTAATGAAGAAGGAGCGAAATAGATTACAACGACTATAAAAATGAACACCAGGATCAGAACAATACGCACTTTGAGAAAGAAGTTACTGAGATCTGAAAAAGTTCAAGAAACAGACCTGAAACAAGAAGAGGGAAAACTGGATGAATTTTAGACAGACAAGTATAGACACAAATGTGTGGGGTCTACCATACATTATAGGCAGAGTGAAAATTAAAGCAAAAACTGTATGGAGTACGATAAGAAAAGAGACATTAACAAAAGCTTGGTGAGAAACGGGATAGGAGATGATTCACCAAATCTTGCATGGAAATAAGATGGAAAAAATACTGAGCAGTCAACACGATATAATGGAAATGCCACCTGAAGAGATAATAACAATTGCAGAAGTAGAAAATATACTGGAGACATTACCTACAAATAAAAGTTCAAATTACCAATGCATAACCAATGATATGGCTGAAAGACTGAAAAACGATATTTATAACAATTTACATAAATATACAATGCATGCCTCACCGCTGGATATATCCCACAGGCGTGGAAAATAGGAGAACTGAAGCTATTCTTAAAACCTGGTAAGCGAAATAAGCAGCATGCGAAATCATACCCACCGATTATGTTGCTGCTGACACTACGAAAAATCCTAGATAAGATCATAAGAAACCGTATACAGAAAACAATACAAAAGAAATCGAACAAAAACCAATATGGGTCCACAAGAGGGAAATGTACGTAGCAAGCGCTTACACAACTAATTGCGACGGTAAAATAGCGGAAAAAGAAATATGTGATTGCAATAGATTAACTAACCTGCTTCTGGCGTTAGATGCGGTCCTGAATGAGCTCTCTCTATTTTTCAGTTTAATCTTTCAAGTTATTTTATTTTTTCAAGTTTTTGTGATTCAGAAGTTGTATTTAGATCCTAACTTTCATTATAGTGTAATTTTTTTGTTCTGTGTGAGTGTTAAGTGAAAAAACACTCGAAACATTTCCTAAGGTTTTCAAGCCTAACGGACCGAATATAATTTCATATTGTTTTCATTCAAATGCTTCATTCAAAGGTGAGACAAGGTTTACGTAAGTACAAACACAATCATAAATTTAAATTCTTGGTGTATTAATATTAATTATTTTGGTGCATTTAGATTCTCTGGTGCGTATTCTATTACATCATTATTAACTTATAAATAATGTACTCTATTTTTGCGCTGCTCAAGTTTCGTCGCCGTAAATAGGATTATTCCAATATTTTGTCATTTGTTTTCTTGATTATTTTTATAGTTATTCATTACACTCTAACATAATATTGCATTCGTTATTGTCGAATTCATTTATCTGCAGTTGTCGTCATAAATGATTATTCTAATTTTCGTTGTCGGTTTGCTTATTTACTTATTTATTTAATATCTCATTTGTAACTTCCATAGTAATAAATATATTATTATACTAATATCCTTCATTCAGTGTTAGTTGTCAGTTCTCGTGTATTCTCATTTGCTTTTGTCGTTAAGTTGCTAACTAACTCACAACAATGGACACAATCGCATTCCTCAACGATTTTGCTGATCTTCACAAGGCGTACAATGACTTCGTACATTATATTGACACACGGATCAGTTCGCTGGAAAGGTCAATAACAACACGATCGGCGGTTGGACTACAGTCAGGGATTCTCGCCGACCTTCCAATTGCTATCACCCGGTTAGATCAACGACACATGCACCACCCCAACTCTTCACTCAGAAAAGGTTTAGTGAGTTAGATGACATGTCCCTGTTTCCTCCCTTACCTACTCATTTCATCTCCTCCCGTCCAGCACCCAAACCTGTTCACAAACCACACACTGGTAAGCACAATTGTCCAAACCCACGTAAAGTAGTCGCACGGTCGTCACATGTCCTCGGTTTTGCGTGGATTGCTTCCTAGCCAGTTCTCAGTCTCCGGTTCCTTTAAGCCAAACGCTCGTTTGGCTGAAGTTATTCGAGAACTGGACACCTACACTAAAAAACTCACAGAGCGGGACACAGTAATCATCATAGGTGGGCAGAACGACATTAACTTCGGGGGTCATTTCAACGCTTCTGAACATCTACAAAAACTGAAAACGGTTTCTCAGTACACAAACATAGTACTCTCTAGCCTGCCTCCACGCTTCAACGTTCCACAAATAAACCAGGAAATTAACCTGGCAAACTTCTCCCTAAAACATCACCTGCCAGACACAAAATCATATTTTTTGATTTGCAACGTCACCTGACTGCCAAGTACTTCAACCAGCACAAATACACCTGAGACCGTCTGGGAAACATCACTTCGGTTCTCTCCTAGCTTCACATCTGACCTCACTTTTTCCTCCTGTTTCTTCACCCACTCCTACAAATCTTCCACCTCCCTCTGCTCCTACCTGATCCCCTCCCCTCCTCCACACACCAGGTTTCTACCTCATCATCACCCCCTCCCCTTCCCATCGCCATTTCTCCCCCTGTCCCCTGATCTTCCTCCTCCTTTCTTATCTCACTCGCCCTCATCTATTCCTACATTCACTTTTCCTTGCACCCCCATACGCAGTTACAACTTGCGCTCAGGAGTACGATGTGGTGCTAGAAGGTGACAATCACGTTCGGGTGCAGAGTGCGGGTTTGATCCGGAACTTAAAACTGCACCAAATTCATATTCCTCTCCACAATCTAACGTCGATTTCATTTCTCGTGAATCACAAACTCTTTGCGAAAATAAAATAAATATATTTCATCATAATATCCAATCCCTTTCAAACAAATTGACAGACATTGAAATTCTTGTACACGAAAATTCATTCAATTTGCTATGTCTCACAAAACATTGGCTTTCAACACAAAACATTGGCAACATCAATGATACTTATATTTCTAATTCTTATTTAGCAAGTTCTTACTGTGTACAAAATTTGAAAGGAAAACATATCCACGGAGGTACTTTTATGTATGTTCGTAATGATATTTTATCTTTTCAATTGTCAGATGAGAACTTCTGCGTTGAGAGCGTGTTCGAATTTTCTGCAGTTAATTTGTCCGACATATTTATTATTGGTTTATGTATTTATGGATCTCAATCATATCTTGACATATTTTTTCGGAATTTTAACATAATTTTTAAAATATATCGTTATATGTGATTTCAACATAGATTTCCTGATCACGAAAATTCACCCATAAATCGATACAAGAATCTTATTGACTCCTTCAACCTCGTATCTACGATAAACTAAACCCAGTCGCCTCTCCAGTTCATCTCAAACTTTGCTAGATCAGATTATTGTCAACAATGAAATCTCGTATTTCTCTGAAGTGTTCTGTGCCGGATACAGCGATCACCATGCGCAAGTGTTGACCATTAAAGATAAACTGAAACATAAAATCATTTACAAGTATTCTAGACAGTTTACCGACACAAATTTAGCCATATTTACAAATTATTTACGTGAGGAAACTAGGAAAGATATTTACAATTCCCAAAACACCGACGACAAATTGAATGTATTTATTTCAGCATTTAAAAAAACAATATAACTGTAACTTCCAATAAAACGCAAATTAATTAAAACAAAGAAATACAAAAGATGGATCACCCAAGGGACAAGAATTTCTTCCAAAAACCAACGCCGTTTATATTATCTTTCAAAACTCTATACGCAACCCCATATGCAAATTCCTTGATTCTTTCCGTAAATATAAGACTATTCTCCGAAAAGTAGTCTATGCAGCTAAACTTATGGAAAATGACAGGCAGATACTAAAATCGAACAACCGGGCCAAAATCATGTGGAATATTGTTAAAAATTATACGTCACCTGAAAATCGCGAAGAAAACATTTCCCTACTAAACGATGGCAAATTCGTAACAAATCCTCAGGACATCGCAAATTTGTTAATTCTTATTTGTCAGAAAGAGGCAAAATAACTAATTCAATATCTCAAAAACAATGTCCTCCGAATATATCCACCCACGTGCCCCATTCTATGTTCATATCCGAAACTAACGCCAGTGAAATCACGAAAATCATAAGTTCATTAAAAACCAAATTTTCAACAGGTGTAGATGATATACCCAAATGTATTCTTAAATTGTCGTCCACGTCATATTAAATCCACTCATTAACATATTCAATAGTTCTTTATCGGAAGGGGTGTTTCCTAACATATCCAAGAGAGCTAAAGTGAAACCTTCATACAAGAAAGGAAACAAACACAATGTTGGTAATTATCGACCAATTTCTCTATTACCCACATTCTCAAAAATCTTAGAAAAATTGTTCTATAAGCGTCTTCTAGATTTTCTATCAAAGAAAAGCATTCTCTCTGGCGGTCAACACGAATTTCGGAAATCCTTTACCACCACGAGCGCCGTATTTTCTTTCTTAAATGATGTTATCAATTCTCTTCACCGTGGAGAATCCTCAGGGTGTTTTCTTGACTTATCCAAAGTATTCGATGCCATCGATCACGAGATCATCCTTTCAAAATTACAATCTTTTGGCATTCGTGGACTTGCGCATCAGTGGCTGACTTCTTATTTAAAAGATAGATGTCAACAGGTTGAAATATTATATGGTAAAAATAAAGCACTTCAGCATTGCCTTTCAGAAACAAAGCCACTAACTCCCCGAGGTTCAATTCTGGTCCCCTTACTCTTTTTTTGTTTGTGAATGACATGCCGTCTTCCACATCAGATTGCAAAATGGTTTACCGATGACACTAATCTACTATGTAAACACGCCAACGCTCAAAAAGTTGTGTCTTACCTCTCTGCTTGGTTCCATGCAAATCGCCTCATTTTAAACTCTGACAAAAGTGTCTATGTCATTTTACAATAGTATCACAAAACTTTTAACCCAGGTTTCTCTTTCGTTAAACGGAACGCAATTAAAAACTGTTACTAATATAAAAATTTTAGGTCTATATATTAAAGACAATCTCAAATGGAATTGTCACGTTGACAATCGTAATTCCTAATTAAGTACGCATTACCAATCTTAGTTAATACTGTTGGTTCACATATTTCTCGTTGCGTATATTTCGTAAATGTGTACACCCATTTACGATACGGCTTCATCTTCTGGGACAATTCCGGACAGAGCGTCCAAACTTTCAGAATTCAAAAGAGGATTGTTTGAATAATTTGTACATCTCACCCCCGAATCTCTTGTAAACCTTTATTCAAGGAATTAAATATTTTAACACTTCCCTGCATTTGTATTTGTGAAACTGTCGTGTTTGTTGAGACCGAATCACTGAAGCACCACCCGTCAATACAATTATTAGAAATCGTAACTGGACATGGTGACTTTAATGATTATTAGAAGAGAAATATGAGGAAAACGGCGACAGGTGAATGCACACAAAATGACGAAACTGTCACATACATACTTTTTGAATGTACACTCACAGGACAAGAGCGAGGAATAGGGCTGAATCAAGCGACAAGGATAATTGGGAATAGATGACATGACACAATTCATCAATACAAAAGAACGATACACTGGTTTTGAGGAATATATAACATTAATCTTCACAATATGGAAAACAATAAAGGATAGTAGAAAAGTTCCACACCTCCTCGTTGTGGGGACGGAAACGTGACAAATGATGCTGGCGGCAAAGTTGGAACAGTTTTTTATTCGGGAAAGGACAGTAATGATAATAGAGAAAAATAAAATACTGAAGATTGATATAAACAGAAGATTAGTAGGAAATAATAATACAAAATAACAAATGAACAGAACATGTAGTTTAGAAATTCAGGAATGAGATAGAAAATAGAGGAATACAACCCGGGTAGTGGCCAGATGGCTGAGAAACAGGGTAAAACAATGAAAAAACATCACACATCCCATCATGTATTGCCCCAAATCTTCTTAAATAACTTTTAGTGTCGCCGTGTCCTGTGAGAAATTCTACTTCAGCTGGTCCTGGTTGAAACCACCGTCCGCTCTTCTCTACAAAACGTACTAATTCATATAACTGCCGTCCCTTCTTTGATGCATCCCACCGAATTTACCAAGCTTGTTATAACTTTTCCGTTATAACATCCTGTCCCTCCATCCCTTGTCAAGATTTTTCCATCCACCTCGATTTTCTTTTCCCGTCTCATAACTAATCGCAAAATACATTTCTGTATGCACATATCAATTGGTATAACACCGACCATAACATTTGGTGTATCACCAGATGCTGTCCTATATGCCCCACTCAACCTTAACAGACACACTCGCTGCAGCCGTTCAAATCTGTCGCGATAAAACATTACTTTTTTTAGCAATGCAAGTATTTTTTAAGTTTGATTTCGAAATAACTTAATACGGGTTTACCGTAATTGTGCTTTTGGATTAAAATGAATTAAAAATTCTTACATTAATCCGCATCCCAGTAAATCATAGATGTTGTGATCACGTATATTTGCAACATCAATTTTTGTTTTATTTTGAGGGGGGTGTTCGGGTTCGTCAACGTACCTCAATATCTGATCTCACGATAGTCATGTCATGAGTTTGAAACAGCTCGTGTCATATTAACATATATTACGTAGTATAATAACTTATACTTGCCACCGTATACTTGAAAAATGATAATACCAAGTCCGTTGGAAATATTTGAATGTTCTGTCTTAGAAGCGTTCTGAAACAAATATACACATATGAAGAGAGTTGTAATTGTTATCGGCATGATAAGCGTATTTCTAATTTATTTTTCTTAGAATCTCATTGGTAAATTCACATTAACCCTGCGACCATGTCCGCAAGATTCCTGAAATCTATCCTGCCATGGCCGCACCCAACACACAGACCTGCAAAATTGTCGGCCACCTTCTGCGGTCAGCCTGCAGTAATCTGCAGTGACCTTAACCCCTGGGGGGGGGGGAATTAGAATTAGTAATTCTTGCGTTACGCAAATTATGGATGGACCCTATGCAGAGGCGTACGCAAGGGGGTGCACGAGGAGCTGAACTCCTGTCCTCAAAAATGAAATAAAATACTAAAATTATTGAAAATAGGTCTAATCATAAATTTCAACTATTTTTTGGCATTGCTATGTTACGCACTACATGATTAAAATTGTAGGCTAATATACAGACTGCAGAGCGTGAGACTACACCCCTCCCACCTAAAAATATTCGGATGCTGAAGCCCCCTCCAAGATTTTTTCTGCGTCGCCAGTGTGCTCATGGTGTAGATGACAATAGCGGAGATTTCTCTGACACAATTTACTACCAAAAGTGAAATGTCTCGTCAGAATACCTAGCGACCTCTTCAAAAATATGTTTTAAATTAGCATCTTTTTGTCTACAGATAAAAAAATTCATCTCTAAATCATTCGTTAATTGATTAATTTTGTAAATAAATTCTTTTCTTATAAGAGAGGATATATTTCATCCAAAAATTAAACAGTAAATGCGTTGCTTAAATGCCCAGTTGTTTGAAAAGTTAAAATTGATATAAACATATTTGCCTCGGTTGTAGAAATACCTTACATAATGGTGTGTATTAAATTATTTTCCAATGTTAAATAAATTCCATTGATAATTTACAACTTTCTTCGTGTATTTGGGAGTATAGAAAGTTGTAAAATTTAAATATTTAGTTACAGGACATTTATCAACCAAATGTTTAAGTTCAATTTCAGTCAAACACATAGTTCTCATATATTACATTTTAAAACAATATTATGCGTCTACAAACATAAAAAAACATTTTTCGTTCCACCAACAATAAAAAACTGCCAGCCTCGATGAAAATTCAGAAAAAATACTCTGAATAATAACATAGTTATTTTTTTACTTGGCGACACTAGCTCCAAAACTGTCTGCTGTTTACGACTAACCAAAAACAAAGACCTTTTCTTTTTTATGGGAATTTTTTTATCGGAATATTCTATGTATCTACGACTGTTCCTACTTAAATACAACGATACAAACTTATGAACCCTTGAATTTGGGTTCGGGGATGGAAATGGATAGAGATGTCAATTAAGTTAAGACACTAAATTACTGAAATAGTTACTTTCGTTTTCATCCGAGAGTTCAATCGAGGCGTTTTCATCTTGAAGCTTTATTACATGTTGAATTAATTCCCAACCCATAAAAATACAAACCTCACAATAGGAGGAAACAGGATGTGTAGGATGTTTCATAAGTATATTGGTTGCTCAGGGTCGAGAGCATAATTTTCCACTTCCCTGAACAGCGGAAATCATTTGTCGGAAAACGACACCTCACTGCTGTGTGGGAAAGGCGTGTAAATATTTGTGTAATCGCATACATGAAAGGTATCGACACTGAGACACATGTATTTCAAAAGGTTTCGTGTCATTTGTGTATGAGATCATTCCAAAGATACTTCAAAAAACATGTTCGTAGTTGACAAGTTCCCGTATAGAAAAAATGGGTTACTTGTTTTCTTTTAATAACATGTAATTCATGTATTTCTTATAATAGTTCATTCCGTAAATCTTAAAAATTTCCCTGTAATAATTTGAGAAAGACTAATTTATCTAAGTTACCACATTGTAATCTTTAGATTATCACAGTTTTCTCAATTCATTGGTCAATTTTACAATAGATCAACATTTTCTAAAAGGGAGTATTACTCAGAATGATATGACAATTATTCTATTTCTATCAAAGAGACATAATATTTCATCAAACATCGCTATGGCATAGAAATAGATTTCCATTTCTATGCAAATTATTTAATTCATCTGGTTTGTCGTAGACAGATCACAAATTAGGTTTTATTGAATATTCCTTTTTTCGCGGAGTAGAAAGAAGAGTAGTAAATTTAATTAAATTTTAGTTCTCTTTGAAAAAATGAAGAAACGAGTAAGGAAAAACTACATCTCCAGAAAATATGATTCTCTATTCACGAGAATATCGAGTGTTATAGACGAATATATTATGTCGCCTCGATTTCATGAAAAATTGAAATTCTAAGAAGAGGTATTTTTTGGGTTTTAAGTACAAAATTTCTAGTGTATTTTCACAGTTGACCTAGAATGACGCCTTGGATATATTAATAAAAGGAGTTTCATTCAGTTTCTAACCGTAGCGATGTATAACTTGAAAATAAAACTTAATATACGTAACACCTGCGTTAAATTACCAGTGGAGAACTCCTTTCGTGACATCTCAGGATTAAAACCATTCTTATCTTTCAAGATCATTCTAAGATATCTCATAGATTTTGAATACTTTGTGTATGCAGAACTAATCTGGAATGTTTAAGATGGCATTGAATACATCCTGAGATTTTCCATAGTATGTCCATCCCATGAACATTCAGCTTTTGTGTTTAAGATTATCTCCAGAAAGTCAGGCAAAGATAGTCCTCAAGATGTCAACATCCTCACATTATCTTCTGAATATTTAACTGTTACTTCTCAGTAAATCCTTATTTTGTCTCTACAGTGAACAGTCATAGATCATTCAATAAAGATAGTTTCCTGGGAGCAAGGTCAAGACAGTCCACAATATTCCAATGTAGGCGAAAATTCCAAAAATTGGGTTTGAAAATATTATCCATGTAAGTTATGTGATCATAAAAAGATGATAGAAAATTATCCTGGTGGTAAATGTGTTTTTATGGCTTATTTTGAAGTTTTAAATTTTGCTTGATATATAAAGTATATATTTTCGGTTCGAAAAGTTGTGTTACTGGTTGAAAAANAAGTTATGTGATCATAAAAAGATGATAGAAAATTATCCTCGTGGTAAATGTGTTTTATGGCTTATTTTGAAGTTTTAAATTTTGCTTGATATATAAAGTATATATTTTCGGTTCGAAAAGTTGTGTTACTGGTTGAAAAATATTATTTATGTTCTGTTTAATATACTTGTTAACCACTCCACTTATTCGGATAATCCTTATTATTCATCGAAACTCGTCGCGTGGTGCTTTGAATGTACAAGATATGTTCATAACTCCCCTTGTATTGGCCAAGGATTTCGGCATTAGAGTATACATGTCCATTTGATACTTACGAACTGAAGATGAGTCTCATCCTTCGCAATCGAAACGCAAATCGTTTTTAAGTCGACGTTCAATTCTAGTTCAGCGATTCGAGTCCCTAGTGAACATAAATTATCTTAATTGCAAGAACCCTAGAGTTCACATATTGCAAAATGCCAGTTTTCACGAACTTTTTTCTGAAGTTTTTTGTTCGCCACAGACGGGCAGCCATTTGTCATCGTCACGAACATTGATTGGGTCGTCCACTTTTTCACGAACGTTACTTCTCCCGCGCAACAATCACTCATCGCATCTGGTGCCTCCACAGCACGAATTTCACGAAGCATGTGAAGCGATTTCAGATTTTTTTGCCAATACAAATTTTATTTCTGAACAGACTGAACATTTGGCGGGATTTTCAATTGCATTGTTCATTTTGATTCACTACAGTAAACAAACGACAAGTGGCACGAAATTCCAACTACTGCAGCTCGTTGCGTGCTGACCTATTCTGTGTGTCAATACATCAAAATGAGTGTTCCCCTGTACTTCTCACGCTACACGAAGACAGATGTACTTCCTGGATTGCCTTCGTCTATACATGGACAATTTTCTATTCAAGCCCTGATTTATTTGCGAGACTTTTGGAAAGAAACACAGATGCAGTAGGAACAGTCAAAACTAACAGAAAGGGAATGCCACATTGAAGAGAAAGTTACGGAAAGGATAAATAATTAGCACGCAGAAAGGCAAATTAATTGCTCTGAAAAGGAAAGGCAAGAGGGAGGTTACAATTCTGACAATAACGCATGACACATTAACGTGAACTTTGCAAAGATAGGGAAAAGATGAGATTCAGTGGTTCAAAAACCAAATTGTATAATTAAATCCAACCAGAATATGGGGGCAGTAGATTTAGAAGACCAGTTAATGGAATATTTTCTTGAGAAAAGAAATCAGAACTAAGTTTGGTATAAAAAACTTCAAACATTCATTGAATGTTGCTGTACTGAATGTCATATTTTAATCGTCAAAATGGCAGAAAGAAAGAGGATTTAGAACCAAACTTATGGATGAGTTAATTACCAAATACCAACACAAAACAACTGAACATATGCAAGAATAGCGCTCGAACACAGCGACTGCAACCGACTCACAGGTAAACACTTTCCAGAAGGAAATCCACCAATAAAGGCTAGAAAAATTGGTGTGAGGAAGTGTGCATTAGGAATAAAGAAAGAAATGAGACATCCTACAGGGGCATGTCCTGTCCAGGAAAACTATTTTTGGATATCCTGTTGTTTTTTTTCGAATTTCAAATCACACAAATAAAAACTTGTAATTTCTTCTAAACAAATGTTTGTTTCTCAAATATTTACTCCATAAATAAAATATATCCTTTGCACATCAACATTACATATATACAATATTTCTTCCTGTCATTTCAGTATATCTAGGACCAGGAACAAAGAGTAGGCTACCTACAAGTGCCTGCTATAAATGATGTTGCGACCCTCCGTGGCTCAGGTGGCAGCATTCTACCTCATCTGAAGTCATCCCGGGTTCAATTCCCGGAGGGGCCAGAAAAAAATTTGTAGCTTTTCACATGAATGTCCCAGTTTATAAAGCTCTGATTACTGAAAAACGAATTCGACTTCCACTGTGGGCCATCATCAGGCAAATACTGACAATTATTGTAACCGGTTTTCAATGCAGGAAATGAAAAAGGAGTACGCAAATCACAGAATGTGGAGCACATGGATCACATAAAAAATCAAGAAATAAGGCACAGAGACTACAATAATACATAGAATATTTGCAATATGAGTACAGATACGGAATCACAGAACAAAAAGTATAAAAGAGATATTAAAAATCACATAAGGATGTATCTTCGAATGAATTTAGAGTAAAACTCTTGTTATGCTCCTCCACTGATAGTACTCTTCCAGCAACGACTTAATGAATGCATCTACTTTAATTCTTACACATTTCGAACCAGGGGATTGACGGTTTTTTTCTCTTTGCACATAAATGTGTAATTCATGGGGAGGCTCTTTTTTCAATCTTGATTTTATCAATGGCGCGAACACTGTTTCTCCAGTCTTCCAAACAATAGCTGTTGATTCTAACTATACATCTTTCCACTCTCCTGGGGAATACCACCATAACAAAGCACTGTCCGTGTGGGTGGCGAGGATTTGTGTGCTCCAATGAAGTTCAGGGAAATGCCAAACGTAGCGTAGCTACTGGTAGGGTCTCCCATGTTGGACAGGTTTCTCCTGAGAAGCGTGTCCCGCAAAGTCCCTTCCTCCTCTTTATGTCTCACCTTAACGCTACTTATGATGCATACTTTTACCAATCATATATATCTGTGCCATTGGATAAGATTTCTGCATCAGTAGCAATAGGCGGGGTATCATCGCGTAAGTCTCCTTGTAATCCAGTGCAGTCATCATTCACCGCTCATCATTGCCATTATATTACCCTCACAAATGGACCTGACGGAATTAAATTCTTTCAGAAATAAAAACTCTCCCACTCGAATCTCCAGGGTGAGGGAAACCTGTCTACGACCACCAATCGAAGAAAATTCAAGAAGCAACAAAATTTTGTTCTTGAAGTTGCAGTCTGGTATGTTCGTACAATGCTGGAGCACAACAATCGCCCAGAACGACAGATAGCAGATACAGACCGAGAACAGCAGAGATACAATTAACACATCGCAGCCTCAAGTAAAATTCGGCTGGCTGAATAAGGTTCCGAATTTGAGAAACATTATAACTATTTCTGGAAAGGGCGAGACAAAGGACAACCAAGAAAATATGGAATAGATTTTGCTATAAAAATAGTATTCTTGTTCGAAATACTAAAAAACAGTATTCTTGTTGAAATAGCGAAATCAATTTGAATTGAAATTAATGAGCGAATATCTATCTATACATTGGATTCCTTCAAAATAAGATCTCTCAACATCGCCAGCTTGTTCTCCCCTATTCTACAGGCCAGCAATAAAGTCAATAAACCTTTTACAGTCAGTTGAACACTATACTCGAGTATATTCCAAACAACGAAAGCAAACTTTTAAGAGACTGATGCAACCATTGCTCTTAAGAGACTGATGCAATGGTTGGTCAAGACTGAAGCTTAGACGGGCGTTACTGGAAGACATAGTAAAGGCAAAATGAACCAAAATGGTGAAATTCATTCAGTAGTAAAATAACACCCTTTTCAAATGAATGAATCTAGTAGTTTCTTTTCATTGTGAAATTTTTAAACGCTGTTATCTCGGAAAGGAAATGGTTGAAATAGTAGGAAAACGTCGACATATCTATTATGCTCTAAACTACGATACGTTATTTACTCCGCCCAGTTACGCAGAAAAGAAACTATAAAAAGTTGGGACATTTGCGTAGTAATGTTAATGATTTTCAGAATACCCAATTAAATTACGTTAAGTAATTATTAAATCAGGAAAGAAAAAATATTTTTTATATTAAGCATTAATAGTTTGGTGGTATAGCGTAATAAATGTTATGGCCTTGTGTGAAAGGTGGCCATGACTTAAAGGTGTGCGCTATAATATAATAATTATTTTTAAAATAAAGATTTAAAAACTAATTATTATAAATATTTCTATATATAATTAAATTGTACTTTCTATTAGTAGTTACGATGCTTCCAATTAGCTGAGCGATGCAGTGAAAGTGTGCTGGGACACAACTGCGAGGTCTGTAGATCGAAACCTTTCTCTCTCATTGGGGGTTGGCTAGCATGCTCCTGGCGTTAGCTACGGTTGTGAATTAGCTCTGTGTATTTTTTCAGTTTAATATTCCTAATTGTTTTATTTTTCTCAAGATTTTTCTGATTAAGTTGTTGCATTTAGTTCCTACCTTTATTGTAGTGTAAAATTAGTTTGTTTTGTGTGTGTTAAGTGGAAAAAACATTAAAAACATATCCTAAGGTTTGTCAAGCCTAACGGACCTAACACACATCGTATTGTTTTCATTCAAGTACTTCTCAAAGGAGTGATAACGTTTAAGTAAGTACAAACAAAATCATTAATTTAGTTTCTTGGTTGATAAGGAGTAAACATTAGGATGTATTTAGAATTTTTCGTGCACATTCTATCACATAATAATTAAACTTTCAAAGAAACCCTGCCCTATTGTTGCACCCAGGATTTCGTCGTCATTTACAATCATTTTACAATTCCTTTTTCTTGATTGAGCATTTATTTGCATTTTAACATAATTTTATAGTTATTGTCGAATTAATTAATCTCCAGTTGTCGTCTTAAATAATTTAGCATAATATAGAGTAGTTATTGTCGAATTAAATAACCTCCAGTAATCGCCCTAAATATTTCTTTTTGTAGGGTTTTGCGGCTCGTCGACATCGAGGTCATTAGAGCCCTAAAAACTTGTACAGGTAGGGAAAATGCAGTTACGCACTAGAGAGAGCCAACATGATTCTCCCCGCGTGTGGGACTCGCCGAATGACTCAACCACACCCACTAAAAACCCACCTGAATTACAACTCAAATATCAACATATCTCAAAACATTACATATCTCATTATAAAAAAAGAAGAAAGAGGAAAATGAAAGATACTCTAGCCCGAATAGCGTCAGGATCGAAAAGAACAAGAGGTGACCAAGAAAGGTCAGGAAAGAGAAAGGAAGGAGCCTTCCACAAGTAAGTGGAAGTAATGCCAGACTCAGGTCGGGGCCCCGTGTTTTCCAAACGCGTGCTTACTAGATGTAAGTCCCCTGGGGGGCCGAAACTCTTGTAAACCTTTATTCAAGGATTTAAATATCTTAACACTTCCCTGCATTTATATTTATGAAACGGTCGTGTTTGTAAAGACCGAATTACTGAAGTGCCACCCTTGCTTCAATCGAAACAAACTCAATACTCGCAGTAATAATAATATTCATCGCCTTAGAATGTCAACCACTCTTTGCCAAAAATGACCATATCATTCGGTAATCGTTCTATATAATTCCCTACCCAAGAATTTAAAAGATATTATGAAATTAAATATCTTCAAATCCGCGGTTAAAAACTACCTCGTGCACCAGTGTTTTTACAATGTAAAATAATTTATTGATTTTAATAAAAGTTAAATCTGTCTTGTACTTTATCACGCCATATCTGTAGTGCTTTTTAAATCACTTATAACAAATCCAAAAACTATTTTCTTGCATGATTGTGTCGTCTTATGGCTCATATTAATTTAGTTTTATGTATACTCAACTTCGCCACGGTTGTGTACATTAATTCTGTAGCCTCAGCCTGGCCCGGGTTTTGCTACGGGTTTCCTTCGGGTAGAGGCGGATTTCTTATACAGATTCTCTAGGCTTTGTCTAGTGGCGTGTTTATTGTAACAATAAATCGTGAATTTAGTGTTTTTTCAACTCTTATGATTTTTAAACACTATACTCAGAATAATCTATAGTTCGATAATAACTTGTACATGTAAATTTACAAACATATTTGCGTTAAATTACAAACATATTGACATTATATATGTATTATAACTCGCAGCTAACTTTTTATCTTATCTAGGAACTTTTGCTGAAATTTTTGAATCCGCCTCTGCCTTAGGGCCCTTGATCGGAATTGATGGGATGGTCCCTTGCTTGCTTCCGGAGAGTAAATTAGTTTATTGTCCTCCACGTGGTCATACGCAGATTGTACTGCTTTCTTGACAATAAATTTATAAATTTCATTCCTATCAAAATATGCATAGTAGCCATTAGAATCGGAATAAACAAGGAAGATGCTCAAAACAATTCTTGTGGGCAAAGGAGCGAGTACTCAGCTCCAGTTATCTTAGCTATGCTTAGCTATATTAAAAACTACTACCATCCGTCAAAGACGAATAAGCTATTCCGTTATAGATCCTGAAAGAGGAGGAATTTAACTGTGTTGAGCAGACATTGGCAAAAATCAGGCACATTTTTATGGCATATTATGACCGGCCACGAAAAAAAGTATATCTACATCGAGGGATGAATTGTGCAAATTTAATTATGTAAAAATGCACACATGTGGAGGTGAAAGGGTGATTAATGTCCAATGCGGAAGCGTTCACCGGAGCACGACGGAACTAATGGAGATTTCGGGGAGGGGCTTGGACTAATGGCGGGAGCTGATTTCTTTGTGAGGACAAAAAAGCCGAGCCACAAATGTCATAACGGATGGAACGGACTATATAAACGGCGAATCCAATCCATTCTGTCTCGCTGAAAGAACACCTCTAGCGGAGATCAACTCAGTGTAATTCGCAATCATGAAGGCATTTTTGCAGTTGGTGATTGTAGCAGTTACCACTTCCATCACGGTGAGTTTAGTTTCACAAGAAATATTCGAAGAGTTTTTATTAAGTAATGTATTCCAAGAAATGAACTGGAAATTGACAGAAGTACTAAATCATAGTAAGACGCAGTGAACACCAATGAAACGCGTTTTCTCAAACCCTTCACATTATGTTCTAAAAATAACGTAAAGGTTTCTCTGCATAACACTTTTTTTTTTTTTTTTTNAAAACAATTTCACCATTACTTCATATTAATTATTAGGATCAATATACTCAATATGAACGTACATTTTTGTTACAAAAACAAGGTTTTGTTTTGTTACATTCTACTTAAAAATGTCATTTAAGTTAGTTTTGTATATCAGAGTACTTAAAAATAATTTCAATTCAGCTAATCACAAATTGTTTCATCGATAAAATCTACCTTCAGTAGTCTTGCCATCAGTATGCAGAACGAATACAATATCGGTAAATTAAGATGTATTTTCTTTTATAATATTTTTTCCCAATAAAATATATAATGGTATCTTTAAATTACAGATTTCTTGTAGTAAATGGGATGAAAATTGATAAAACTCAAAAAATTCAAAATTTTCAACTTTCTGGTAACTTGAACGAGCTGTGGGTAAATTCTCGGGAATATTCTAATTTTTTATCTTCCCTCCGATAGGGAGTATTTACAGCCTATATTACTTCGTGAAACTCAAGTCACATCAAAACCGTTTTATTCAGATTCGGATACTTCACCGCTTCTTGCCTTATTTGATCTAAATATTAGCATTATTCAAATTTTCTATCCAGCTTTATTTATTACAAAACACCAATACAATCGGTCCATAATGCACATTTGAAAAAAACCATTTTCGGGCGTTTCATGAAATGTGAGTAGCATGAAACGCTGACTGTACGTCTCAAAGCATTTAAATGAGATTGGATTCAACGCGACTTTAACGTTTCATCAGTGTTCACCGGGCCTAAAACTATTCGAAACTGCCGTTTTCCACAGGAACTGAAAATAAATTGACTTACTTTAAGTTTCAATTATCGTTGAAACTTTGTTTTCGACCGAGATGATGACGCTGATGTCTTGTGATGGTGACGAATCTCGTCGAAAAAAATGTTTAGTAAACTTAAAGTTACTATGAATTTCAATTGTTTCTCTTGGTCATGGTNAATGTCTTGTGATGGTGACGAATCTCGTCGAAAAAAATGTTTAGTAAACTTAAAGTTACTATGAATTTCAATTGTTTCTCTTGGTCATGGTTTTACCACGATTATTTCGAAAAACTTAAATAATTAGTTAGAACCACAGTATTTCTGTCAACATTATACACGAAAACAATTCCATTTCCACAATTTCAAATATTTCAGAACCTGTATCGTTTTTCCTCAGCAAAAAGGCCTGAAGCAAATTATTTATTCAAATTTTCTGTTCAGAAAGGGCAATTAGTGTGTATTACAACCGCATTAGCTGAATTTTGCTTGAAAAATTGGTAATGTAGTAAAATGTTTTCTCTCTGATTCTCTACCACATTAGTTTACTATTTCAAGAGTCCTGAAATCTGTATGAAAAGTGTAGATGCACCAAACAAAGATAAAATACTGTTTTCATAAACTGAAATGAAAGATTTGATAATTTTGAAATCAATAGAAGAATCGTAAACTGACACTAGAACGTCTGGATTCCATAGATTATTTACATGTAGGCGTGATGCACACCGATGAAACGCGTTTCATGAAACCGAACTCATATAAATACATTGGGTCCTGCACACAGAGTTCCATTCAACGCACGTTTCATGAAACAAACAAAAATGGTTTCATGGAAACTGTTTCATGCAACCCGACGATTCTAATGTATTCTAGGGAGAAATAATGGTTCATAGGCACAGTATGATTAGAGTCTTTTATTAATAGAGAGACGATACATTGAACAAGATCGCAAGGAGTACCGAGTAGATTCTCGTACTTCTGATCGGATCTGAGCGCGTACCATCACATAGACATTTTCATTTTAAAAATTCATTTTATTGTTACAATATCACCCCAGTATCTCGGCCATAGCTCCATTACCTAAAGTTGAGTCTTGTTGTATGTCACTCTTTCTTTCATGTTTGTCTCGCTATTTGTCCTGGTCTATGTTTGTCTTCGCGCCTTATGATTTATACCTTTTTATTCTGTTGTGTTGCTGCTTCATGCCATAGCATGTTTGTTTCAGCTGATGCGTTATGATTACTCTTTAATCCCTATATCCTTTTCACATTTGGCTGTTGTAGAGACATTTCCGCCCCAACCTCGTGGAGGTTGAGGTAGTGTAACAAACGTAATTTACACGCTTCTCTTATTGTCAGAATTTGACGCACATGTTGTTGGAACTCTTCTTAGACTTCCTTGTGCTGTATGTAACTGCACATGTAATTTGTCCCAATGCCTTCCATATATATCGCGTGGTCTAAGTTTTGCATCCTGTTCTGCTCGCTGCACATCAGTTATCTCACAGTTACGTGTTGAACATCTTCCACCCCCTGTCCGCACATGCACGTTCCATCATCCCTCAAACGTCTTTTCGCTCAATAGCTAATAAAATTTCCGTGACCAGTGAATATTTCATATAATTTTCGTGTAGGTTTAAACCACTTTCTGTTTTTGATGCTGTAATTTACTGTTGGTATGAACTTATATGAAATTCTTCCGTCCTTAGCAGCTGCCCAGCGTATATCCTAACATTTCATTAGTTCATTACATATAGTTTTCTTCCTTGCTTTTGTCCCTGCCGATTTCTGTTTGGTGTCTATCTGCATAATTTCCCCTTGTCTCACTCTATAACGCAACATGTGTTGATCCAGGTCTAAATATATAGGCAGCAACCCAAGTAACACCAGGAGTGCTTGTGTTGAGACACTCGTGTACACTTTGCTCCAATTAACCACTCTGATACGTTGGTAATAGCTGAGTTTCCATGCATTATGTATTAACTTCGATCTATCGTGCTACACTACCCCGCAATAACTCAGTATTAGTGGCATAACTGCTTTGTATAAGCGCCATAAATAATCTTTTCCTACGTTATGTTTAGTGAAATCCACTCGTTGAAGTTCTTAAACTAGCTTCGTCTCTTTCTATCCTACATACCTTATGTTTTGTAAACGTTAGGTTTTCATCGAGAATCACACCCAGGTATTTGACTGCAGGTTTCAATGTTAAACGCCAGTCCTCTCCCTTAATGATCGGATCTCTCCGACATTTTCCATGTTGATTGTAGCCTACTACCAGACCTTACGATTTCGACTCAGTTATTCTTAGCTGTACATGCTCTCTGAAATGTGGTTAATACCTTGTGTTCTTCTATTTCGAGCTTCTTTTGTGGGGCTTTAAGGGCTCGTCAACAACAAGGTCATTAGAGCACATGCAGGTGGGGAAAAATGCAGTTTCGCACCATAGAGAAGAGCCGTAGTGACTCTTCCCCGTGTGTGGGACTCGCCGAATATCTCGACCATATAGCTCTCTACAGCTCTCGAGCTCTCTACAGAGCCACGTCATCCGTATAAGCAATAATGCTTATTCCATTTTCATCCATAGCCTCCAGTATTACTTCTAGGACATTACAAAAAATGGGTCCCGTGTGGCTACCTTGAGGACAGCCCTGTGTAACACGGCGAATGATCCTTTTCCCTATCTCCAACATCACGAACCGACCTGTTAGGTAAAATACATAAATGGGGACAAAATGACCGTCCTTTGTTTTTGTTTCTATTAGTTTCTTACTCATGGCCACCTCCACCACATGAGTGAAGCATGGCCATGGTGGAAGCTATGTCCGTCCTGAGCATGCGCAGTGCAAGCCAATCATATTCAAAACATTTTTCGGAGTGCGTGTAAAGATATCGCTTCACGACTACAACATAGTTACATAAATATTACATAAATCTGCTCTGCACCTTTAGCTTACCTCTAAAAATTTCATTGATTGACCAACGTCTCCTCCTCCTTGATACGCAGTGGAACACCTTTTATTCCACTATGAAGTGTGTCATGTCTCACAGCAAGAGGACCAAAATGGCTGTTCTCAGCTGTCACCTGACTGTTCCCGCCATAATGGGGTGGGGAGTGTTACAGTGGACTCAATCAGATGACGCGACGTTCATGTCGTTTCTCTCGCTTATAAAGAACTCTAGGCATGGCAAATATGTTCTCAGCATGAGTGGTTGCAATGAAAGACAAGATGAACTGATACCCAGACCGCCACACCCACGTGATACTCTTACTTTGTAGTCTGTGGTTACAATCTGACTTCGAGAGTCAATGCTATATTTACATGGATATGTACAAATTTGTAGAAATGAGAGAGACATTTTCTGTTTGCAGATTTGTATGGATATGGACATGATGGACATGGCAGGGAATTACGTGAAGGGGGATTTCATAGAAAAATTCATGACTTGCGTTGTCAAATGCGACTGCCAAGGTATGTATAGCTGTAGAGACAGGAAACCTCAGATGGGGTAGTAACTGAAAGTGGTCAAAAGAAATAAAAAATCAAAAGAAAGGGGCGAGAGTGATATTAATATAAAAGAGTCCATTTGAAAACAATTTAAGTAACAAATAAACATATTTGGGAAAGTTACTGAAAAAGGAAAAGCTAATTACTTCAAAAGTGACCAATTAAAAATTAAAAGTTAATACCTGGAAAAAGTAACCGCTTAAAGATAAACTGCACTTACGAAATAACTTTTTGTAAAAAGTTACAGGTTAAAGTTACAGGTTACAGTTACTCTTTTGAACCCGGGGAAATAATCATAAATGCACCGTTAACCCTTCAAATACATTTAATACTGACATTATACTCATACACACAATGTACATGAAACAATACATCAAGATTACATAAAATATAAATAATACAAAAAGCGTACTTAAAAAACGTCTTAAACTTCAAAATAAGTTGTATTTCAAAATTTGTATCCGAAATATTTCCACGCAATGATGTAGCAGAAGCATTTTCTTCTTGGTTCTGTCAATTCCAAATCTTTAACGGTCTACAGGGCTCATGTTAGATATAATTCAGAATACCATTCGGATGGATGCGTGTTGAACCCAACCAATTGATTCTATTTTGTTTCATTGCTACAATTTAAGCGTGTCGAAAATTTACTCGAATGTTTTACTTTCATGGTCATATTTACTGTAAGAACTTTAACTCAAAAAATTATGCGAGCAAATATTCCTGATCTGAACTTGTATGTCCGGGACAAACCGCGTCTTAATAGATAAAACTACCAACGTTTCGGCTATCATACTGTGATCTTCTTCAGGGCTATGTCAGAATTGTACAGACCTAAGTCGCTGTCGTATTCTGCGAGGTCGAACGAGTCACGCGTCGGTTATGTAGGTTCGGTTGGGGGGGGCATCATCCTGATTGGCGGAGCGGGACCGGGTGGGGCAAGTGTGGGATCACTCTGCGCTTGGTGCCCGAGAGCGGTGGAGCGCTCAGGGGGAGTTAGTACCCAACTCCAGGCGCTGCTCAGGATCAAGCCATGATCAACGTTAAGATTGTTCGGTGTTCTGGCAATCTCTATCGCTTCTTTGATTCGTCTGGGCCTCCAACGATCCTCCTTAGTAATAATGGTCAAGCTCGGCCAATCAGGATGATGCTTGTAAAACAAAAGTGCTTGGAAATATAAATAAATGAACACAACGAAACAGAAACAGCTGACCTGATTGAATAATAATACTTTTTGTCAACCAATTATAACATGTGACCCACCATTTTGAAAAGAAATGTTGTCAAAATGACCTTATGTGGCAAGAATATAAGTATATAAACATGTGATCAAAAAAAGCGAACTTCAAAATACAAACATAATAATCACTGAAGGGAATAATCGCTCTCAAATTTTGTCAAGTCAATGGAAGGACAACCATTTTTTAATTACGAATGAAAATCATTGAAAATCAGAAGAATAAGATAAGAGGACACGCAAATCAAGATTCAAAAACTTTCCCCATCGATTACGGATGTACCGTTGGCGGCTAAGACCCAGTAACACGCGCTGATCAGCTCCCGGTATTTAGTGAAATTTCAGTGGGAAAAAGAAGTCGAGTGATATCGTGCTTAGAGTTGTTTGATTGCTCAAGTGTCAGTGCACAGTTTTTGCAATTAATTTTCCAATCTTCTCATCAAGTATTCTTATTATTTGTTACTTTGCCGCGACAAACAAGAGGAACAACTCTAACAAGCGTCCTGCTCCAGCCAGTGGTGTCAACACCGAACATGAAAATCCCGTTCAAACGCTGCAGAGTGCGTTAGGAAACTCTGAAGTTAGATCCATGCTGGCAGAGTCTTTGATGAACCAAGTCGCCAAAGTCGTAGAACAACAGCTCCGTGATTCTATTTAGTTCTGTGTCGCTGTTATCGATGACTTAAAAAAAGAACTTGAAAAAGACGCAGAAATCAAATCTTTAAAATCGAAAATGAACAATGGTTTCGACGAATTGGAACAATATTCAACACGAAACAATCTCCGAGTGTTTGGAGTCTCAGAGTCTCAAGGTGAGAATTGTGAAGAAAAAGTAATTAGTGTTTCAAAAAGAGGGAAACCTGACCTTAAAGTCTCTGATATCGAGCGAGTTCATAGGGTTGGCCCACGCGTGGATGGTAAAGTTAGACCTGTAATGGTAAAGTTTGCAAATTACCGTGTGCGTTCCGGAGTGTTTTGTAATAAAAAGAAACTGAAGGGGCAACGCGAAACTATTAAAGAAGATCTTTCAGCGGTGCGCCATACCATGGTTAAGGAAGCCATCTCGCGCTACGGGCTACACAACGTGTGGAGTAGCGATGGATTAATGATAAAGAAAGACAATATGTTTGTAAGAGAAACAAGGATGCAGGATATTTGAACAATTACCGGGTGTCAAATGCTCCAAGATTCAGAACTAAGACTTACTATTCACTTTTATCTCCCAGAATTATTTCTTCACTGATATTCTCGTCTATTTCTTTACTGATCTTCGTATGCATGTCTTATTATCTGTCTCTATTGATTCTAATTTTATATTGTTTACTTATGTTTCTTTCAATCTCCATGTCATAATGTGTTAGTGATGGTCAACTGGTTATTTGTACCCCGAGTAAGATAGAGGTGTACTACCTTATATTGGCAATGGATGACGAGGAAAGCGCTGTTGAACATTCCACAGAGGTCGACCATACCCCNTCCTACTACCCGTGCAACGCTACCGACCTTTCCCATACCTTCACCCTCCGAAGAGTATCTCTCCGCCGGCCTTAAGCACCCACGAGGCCGAGGCCTCAAAATCTTGCATCTGAACGCACATTCCATTCCCGCTCACTTCGAGTACTTTAAAGAGATTGTTTGCAGTTCGATGTTCGACATTGCTCTGGTTTCTGAAACATGGCTTCAGCCCCATCATAAATCTGAAAACTTCCTCCCTCCTAATTTTACACTTTTCAGAAACTACCGGCTTATCAAACGCGGAGGCGGTGTTGCTTTATACTGCAGAAGTGGTTACAAAGGGAAAATTATTTCAAAATATGAAAACACTTCCGAAAATACTATCGAATTTCTACTTATGGAAATCTTGATAGAAAACAGAAAATTCTCATTGGAGTCGTTTAGCAGGCAGTGACAACTTTACTGAGCTTGAAGAAGCAATTTCCGTATGAGTCATTAATTATAATAATTGTGTTATAATGGGGGACTTCAATATAGACGTAAACAAATCGTCACTGGGCAAAACTGTTCCAAACACTTTCTCATCTTACAACTTGACCGTTTGCTCACTTCAAAACACCTATCAACACAATGTCTCCACAGATCCATTTTGGCTTGATTATATATTTACATAAAAAAAGAACATATTCTTAAGTATGGGCAACATACTGCTCCCGGCTTATCACACCACGATATTGTGTATGCCATATTTTTACTTAAAGTACCGTAACGTGAACCACGTATACTCTCGTAATTTTAACAATTTTGATGAGATAATGTTTTTTCAAAGAGTAAACTCCATCCCATGGAATCAAATCTATGCTCTTAACAATTTGGATGATAAAATAACTTACCTAAGTCAATTTATAACCCAAGTATTCGATGGCATCTGCCCCCTAAAAGCAATAAAAATGAAGCGCTCCCCAGCCCCGTGACTTAACGATGAAATTCGATTTCTAATGTCTCAAAGAGACGCAGCCTTTCGTACATTCAGATACAACTCTAAAAATGATCCACCACTCACAGAATATTATTTTTCTCTACACAAAAAGCTTCGCAATAAATGTACTCAACCTCTCAGAAACGCTAAGAAAAGTTACGCTAACTCCGTTCGAAGTACAAGAAGTTCTTCTTCCTCCATATTGTGATATGTTTAATCAAACAAGCTTATTAGCCAAGACCATGGGTTTAAATGACGCTTGTCTCGAAAGTTGGGCGCCAAATTGTCTTAAAAAGTGGGACAATTAATTGAGGAATTCCTAGGGTAATTAGGGACCTCAAAAAATATACACATGAGACTTCAGGGTTCTCATTGAAATGAGTTTGGGATTCGTATTATTTAAAATGTGAAAACATACACAGAATTCCGTAAGGAAATCGCCATTTGAAAATAAAATGACTAAATTGCTTATTTGCTAGTAATACACGATATCTAAAACTACCATGCTTTCTTCTTTCTTCTTCCCCATTAACATTCCCCAAAAAAGGCACAAACACAGAAAATATTGACAATGAGTTCTAACATACTAGATCTTGTCATCAAATAAAATGCTGAAGGCAAATGTTAATTGTATTTATAAAAAATGATTACTCATTTAATAGCTCATCTTCTGCAATAGGCCCTTATAATTCAAGCTTATGTTTTTAGAGTTCTGAGCTGGGCCGTAATGATTTCATGCTCGACGCACACGCTAATATTCTTCGCTGCGATATTTGGTTACTGGGTGCAACCAGCATTTGTTTTTGTTTTTGTTTTGTGGGGCTTTAGGGCTCGGCAACATCGAGGACATTAGAGCCCATGCAAGTAGGGAAAAATGAAGTTTCGCACCATAGAGAAGAGCCGTAGTGACTCTTCCCCGTGTGTGGGACTCGCCGAATATCTCGACCATACCCACCAAAAAACCCTTCTGAAATCAACAAATATCTAAATACAAAGACGAAAGAAAAGAAAACAGTTGCCCAATACATTATATCACAAAAAAGAAAAAACAATTTCTAAATATTATATTTTCTAATTACAGAAACAAAGGATGAAAGGAAAGAAGACAGGAAAGATTAAAAGCGATTGCACATTTTAAACCCTCCCGAGAACTTGTGGGAGGAGCCCCGATCTACTCATAAAATTCAATAGTTTATTAACATTAACCGTTTCATTTCCGAGAATTGTTGGTAAATCTGCAGCCAGACCAATTTGTCTCCGTATACTTGAGTATCTTCTGCAATCAGTTAGTAGGTGACGCACTGTCAGAGAACAGCTACACTCCTCACAAACGGGTTCATCATCAAGTAGTAAGAGATACCTATGAGTGAGAGGACAATGTCCTATGCGCAGGCGGGTCAGCAAGACCTCGTCGCGCCGGGCTGGCCTACAGGAACTGCTCCATGACTTAACAGAAGATTTGATAAGTCGGAGCTTATTCCTTTCAACAGCTAACCACTCATTGCTCCATTCACTCAGAATCCTTATCTTGACGGAATTTAGGAGATTTCGTTTTGGAATCGTGGAGAAATCCACGCAATTCTTGAGGCATGCCGTCTTTGCGAAATCGTCTGTTTCATTTCCTCTGATACCCACGTGTCCGGGAACCCAGCAAAACATTATGTTCTTTCCATCACTATGCAGTGAGAAAAGCACATCCTGGAT
>NNCF01126473.1:111872-132271 GCA_002313205.1 Laupala kohalensis
GGATAAGCGTTGCTTCCTTCCAGGAATTAGGGAATACTCCCTCGGACCAAGAAATATTAAAGATATCCAGAAGGTATTCTTTCGACTCGACACTGAGTTGTCTCAGCATTTCATAATGAATTGAATCAGTGCCAGGAGCAGTGTCGTGGGCTGTCGCTAGAGCTGACTCCAACATTGAGAGGGGAGTGTTGTATGGTTAGTTTGTGGAACGAAAGTCAAAGGACGTGCTCTCTGTTATTTCCTTTTTCCTCACGAAATCAGGATTGCAGTTTGCTGCAGATGATAGGTCAGCAAAGTATTCAATCATCACTGTTACCATTGAGTCAGGTTCTCTGTTGGTGAGAACCTGACTCTGATAATTGAGCCCAGATATTGGGACTCGAGAATACCTTCCAGATATCTTTCGGATTGACTCCCATACTTTAGTGGACGATGTTGTACTCTTAAGNGAACTCTTTCCAGGAGGTGGATCGGAATTCTGATAGTTCTGCACGCTTTTGCTCTAGTAATCCGATATGCGGCGAGGTTTTCCGTAGATGGACTAGCTTTAAATCTCCGCAATGCTCTTCTTCGTCTTACCCGAATGGCGGACCGACATGCGTCGTTCCACCAGGGGACATGAGGTCTTCGCGGAAAAATGGATGTTTTCGGAATGGATTCTTCAGCGGTGTGATGAATCACCTGGGTCAGATGGTCGACCCTCTCTTGGACATTACCCGATTCTCTGAAGACAGACAGGGAACGGTACTGTGTCCAATTAGCCTTACTGAGAATCCATTTCTGTGTCTTGCTTTCCGGAATAGTCGCACGTTCCTGCAAGGACAACCAGATAGGATGATGGTCGCTACCATGCAGATCATCTTCTACCCTCGATTGAAAGGTATCAGCAACTTCAGGAGAGCAAACTGATAGGTCTATAGCAGTCCATGTCCCCGTGCCAAATGCGAAGTGGGTCATCTCCCTGGTGTTCATTAAACATAAATCTTCCCACTCAAAGAGACAATTCAGCAGTCGGCCTCTGGGGCAATCGCTCGACGAGCCCCACAGTACACTGTGGGCGTTGAAATCTCACAGGAGGAGGAATGGTCCAGGGAGCTGGTGAATTAAATCCCTGAGGGAAGCTTCCGAGAAATCTCGTGTCGGAGGAAGATATATAGAACACACGGTCATGGCAACCAACATTTGTTCATTACCTTTCTTACAAATGTCGGGGAAGACTTTTTATTGCTTCACAAATCTCAATGCTGAGGTTGCTTCGCAATAAGGTTCTTCCTCTTCAAAATAAATACTCACAGGCTGAACAGGACAAGATTTATTATGCAGGATCGATATGAACAAGTGATAGAATCGTAAACAATAAATGACACCAGGTTGACAACCACAGGCGTTTGAAAGCTCTGTAAATGATGCCCTTATCTCGTTTGACTCACGGCTGTGGGTAAGCTGGTTGTCGTTGAAGACGTTCTCCTCTTCATCACGAGATGGTACCACTGGTGATCAATCCTGTTGTAGCTAGCCGATGGAGTACGATATCTCGGTGCGTGACGGCGCTGCTGGTTCAGCCTCTGCGTAGCCTCGTAGGATGGCGCGTCATGTCCTCGAATCGTGGAGTTAGTTCCACTGCTGACCGTTCGAGGGCGTCTCGCGATGGCGCTTTGAAGGTAGAGTTAACTTCGCTGCAGTCCACGAGATAGAGCCTCGTGGTTCTTCGAAGTTGGAAATAATTCAGTCACAGGTCGAAGGCAGCTTCTTTAATATAGAATTATTCCGGCGTTTTGATGATTGAAATAATTCGGTCACAGGTTCTTGGACATAGAATTATTTCGCAGAGCTGAGTTTCGACATAGAATTATTTCGCAGAGCTGGGTTTCTGGTTTAAGGTTATATTGGTCTCGATGTTCACTCGGCCAGAAATTCCGTCGTACTGATCTGACCGTGGTGCTGTTGCCATAAGCTAAACTTTGACAACTGACGACGTAACACTAGTTCGAGGTTCGTCTATTGAGGATCTCTCGAAGGTTGTTAATAAACTGACCCGAGTTCTCGAATTTTCTTAACAAATAGGTGACGTACGCTTGGTGGAGCGCGCGGCCCGGAGTCTCATGGAGTCTTCTAATGTGTACAATGTAGGGACTCTTTTCGTCGTATGTAGAGACTGCGGTGTATCTCGCCGGTCTTAGATCTTGAATATCTGATACTTCGTCATGACGACGGCGTAAACAGTATGGCGCCATTTGGTTTGGCGTGGCAACATGCATCTTTTTTGTGTTAGATACACGAGGGAGTTCATCATATACGTATTTAAGGTACGTGTTTTGTTGTATATGTGGAAAGGTGCTTCTACACAAAGATGGGTGATCACGCATTCAGAATGGAGCGAGTTCCTTGGTCCTGATACTCACGGACTCGTAGCCTCTTGTCTCCTACCGCTAGCGCCCATTCACTTCGGAGGAGCCGATTCAGCAAAACGACGCCGTCATATTCCAACCAACTTCTCCAGAGCTGGTTCTCGGACCCACGTTCACCAAGTATTGTTTGTAATGTGCATTACTTGAACCATCATTCCCAAGCCCAAATGATGCCCCACAAATACAAAATGTCTTATGATTTCCGAACAAACACTCGACTATTTCGGAGTCGGAAGTAATCCACGAAACAACTCGAAGTACATGGAATGAAAAATCTGAATCTGAGTGAAGTTTCAAGTGGAATTCTTAGTAAAATATCTCTGAGTGAACCTCCTACGTCAATCTAACGTAATGTAAAACAGCAAGAAGCCGAAGAGAAGAAAAAGTTCTTACTGCTTCGCTCCTCCTTTTTATCACTTCGTCCCCACTTCTCGTCGTTATTAATCCGCATCCCTTGCCTTCAAATTTTTGGAAAAAATCTCCCACGGCGAGTTACGCGTCCCCGTACGGACGCTCGGCGATGATGCAAGTCCCGACGTTGCTCTTTTGAGAACTTCATTATTTAATATTCAACCTTTTTTTCCCGCAGCAGCGTTTCTCTCGGACGAGACATGTTTGTCCATTTCTCTATCTAATCTTATCACCCACACCTTCAAATGCTCCTCATCTGCAAAGCGCGTCGATGGTTCAATCGTTGTTTATTCTAATTGGGCCGAACCCAAACACTTTAATCTTAACTACGCGACTGCGGTGGTTTCTTGGACGAATGTCCTTTTATGACCTATGCAGTCTGTGTTCTACTGAAGACTACCCTTTCGTAAATATACTTTCAAATTCTCTGCTCCTTTGAATTTATGATTGCTTTCGAAAACACTCGCGCCAACACTACTCCTGTTTCGGTTTCGCAATACATCGACTCATGTTGATCTTTATTTTAGTTAGTTTAGCCTGGGAATTATTATATAATTACAATATGGAATCACCTAAAAACGTTTGTAGTGGGTAATAATATATCAACTCATAACATATACTCCTCTATATGATCAGAACTCCCATTTTGCTCACAACTCATACGATCAGTTATTAGAAAACAAAGAAACTCTCATTGAAGTGATACGGAAGAACGCTGCTCCAGAGGAACAATTATATTTCTCGAATGTGACTGTTGATGTCTCTAAAGCAATTATCAAAATCAAATCGAGAGCAACTGGAATTGATGGTATCTCCGCCATAATGATTTATAAAATCTCACCGTTTATTATTCATATTATCACGGACATCTTTAATGAGTCACTTAACTCGGGTTTTTTCCCGTCAACATGGAAAAAATCCCTGGTCACACCAATTCCCAAATGTGCCTTCCCCTCATCTTTAGATGATTTCCTTCCCATCCGCATCTTACCAACACTCTCAAAAGCGTTAGAATATATTGTTCACAGTCAAATCACCGAGCATATTTTCAAACCAGATAAACTGGACATGTTTCAGTCTGGATTTCGCCTAGGCCATAGCACACAACTAAAATTTCTGAAGACATTAAGATCGCCTTAGATTCAGGAGATGTGACTGTACTCATTCTCCTCGATTTCAGCAAAGCGTTCAACACAGTGGACTTTGATATTTTAGAAGCTAAACTATCTGCCTTCTTTTCACTCTCCAAACCGTGCATCAAATGGCTGAGCTACTTACGAGGACGCACTCAATTTTTCACCTACAATGGAAAGTTTTTTACCTGGTTGCCTCTGATCAGCGGAGTGCCCCAAGGTGGTATTCTTTCACCTTTTCTCTTCTCCTTATTCATCAACGACCTTCCGAATTCCGTACTCTCATCACGCTACCACAGCTACGTACTTGCATTTGTACTCTTCCTGCGCTTCACATCACCTAAGCAAAAATATACATTTACTTCATGATGAACTTGAAAGAATCCGACTGTGGTTACTAAGCAATGATGTTAATTAACCCCAGAAAATACCAGGCAATAATATTCGGGAATAAAAAATCACTTGGTCGGTATAGATCCATACTTCATTCAGACCTTTGTATTGGTGATGTGAAAATTCCCTTTTCTCCAAACGTAAAAAATCTCGGTATTATAATGGACGAAACACTATCATGGACATGTCATACCAAGTATATTTTCAAAAAATCATATAATTCTCTGCGCTCTCTCAACCATGTTAGACACATACTCTCACCGAACCCATGAAACAAATCCTCACTCAGTCACTAGTCCTTCCTCATCTTGACTTCTGTGACATAATTTACCAAGATATCCCTTCCACGTCTCGCAGACAGACTTCAAACGATTCAGAATACCTACATTCGCTTTACTTTCGGACTGAAAGGATACGATCACTTGACCGACTGCAACATGAAAGCAGGTTGGATGAAACTGAAAGACCGACGGAAATTCCATTCTCTCCTTTTTCTTCATAAAATACTTCAGCCTAAATCCCCAACCTATCTCCATACCTTTTTCCAACTTCTTTCCGATGGACATAATCTAAATACTCGTTCTTCTTCCAAATTAGTTCTTTTAATTCCCAGGCACAAAACTCAGAAATTTTCTCGTTCTTTCTCTATCGAGGCGGCCAAACTGTGGAACAACCTTGATAATAATGTACGGAATATTTCAACAAAAATACTCGTTCTCCAATACATTGCGATCCTCTGTGCTCTCGGAGTTGTATTAACACAAGGACCACTATATGAATGATGATGGATGAATGAGTTATTCTTTCCTTTCTTAAATCTCTTCCTTTTTTTCTTAGTCTAATTTGTTATCGCATAGTTAATGTCATATATAGTTATTTTTTCATGTAAATGTATTCACAAAGAGGTTAAGTGTAAGAGAAAGCATTTGCCTTAACTTCGCCTCCAAATAAAGATGCTTATTATTATTATGTAAATCGTCTTGCTATTACAATTGCTTCGAAAGGATGCGCTGAGTTGAAAGAGAAAAGCAACGCATACATAACGCGGTGCAATATTTTCCTGATAGTATTACTGGAATACGATTCCAGTCGCACATTATGGTTTATTAGGATCTCGAAATTTCATCCCCTGACACAGGGTAACCAGTGACAATTTTTATAGGCAATTTGATTTCATCTCATCACGATTTCAATCAAATCGGACAAACCAAACTTAAAAGATTCCGTCACAAAGGAAAAAGTTACGAATTGAGCAATAAGCACTGAAACATTTTATGTGACAACGTGAATGACAATAACCTACTAAAGCAAGCAAAGGGACATGCATCCCCTCCTCCTCCCCAAAAAGGCTACAAAAATCAATACTTCCCAAACCACGATTTTTTTTCGGAAAAACTATTTTAGCAATTTTGTGTGTCATTAAATGACACCCGTGCATGTTATTTGAAAGTATTTTCGAGTAAAATACAAGTAATACAAATTATTTTAAAAATCCTTTCTCATATACGTAGAATATGAGAAAAAGTTTTAATCGTGAAAATTTTCGATCGAAAGATTTTGATGTTCTTGATACCAAAAATGTGATTTTTAGAATACAAGTATCGAAAACGCGTGGTTAGAATATATCGTATCTTCTGTACCGTAAGAAGATGATTTTGAACATATATAATTTGTTAAAGCCACTTTAATGGAAAGAAATCAGGAAGTATTTGAAGATACCTTCTTTTCCTTTTTGGAGTAGAATTTGTTACAAGATGTTCCGTTTTTTTTTGTTTAAAGTGGGGCTTTACGGCTCATGTCGACATCAACGGTCATTGGAGCCCGAAAAACTTGTAGAGGTAGGGAAAATGCAGTTACGCACTAAGGAGAGCCAACATGACTCCCCCCGCGTGTGGGACTCGTCGAATGATTCAACCCTACCCACTAAAAACCCTCCTGAGTTACAATAGATCCAAAGATAAATCAAAATATAAGAAAAAAGAATTGTATGAAAGCATTCTAAAAATCGAAAATAAAGAAAAGAATAAATTTCGAGAAAAAATAAACGAAATTAAAATTAAACAAATTTAAATCCTAACCCTCCCGAGAAATTGTGGGAGGAGCCCCGTTTCGTTGATAGATTTGAGTAAATACATACGAAGATAGATCAGATACTGTTCCAGAGGCCGATTTCTTGAAGGAATCTAAAAACGCGCATTAAAATCAGTTCATTTTGTCCCAACATAATGTTCAAACTGTTCGGTAGATTGTGTCGCTGTCGGCTGGTACTAAATTTGGGACACTCCAGAAGAAAGTGTTCCACGGTAAGAATCTTGTTACAAGTTTCACAGACGGGGGGAGGTTCACCGCGTAAGAGATGACCATGGGTAAGATAGCAGTGGCCAATACGAAGGCGTGTAAGGATTACTTCTTCACGTCTGTTCGCACGGGATGATGACACCCAGGTCTTAATGGAGTCTTTTACCTTTCTCAGCTTGAAGGCGCGAGTTTCCCATTCGGCTTCCCATGTCCCAAGAAGAGACGATCTTATTGCAACCTTTGAATCTGACGTAGGAACAGATAAGAGGTCAAGGACTGTCCTCTGGGTTCCCCACTTCGCTGCCTCATCAGCTTCTTCGTTACCCATAATACCCACGTGCCCAGGAACCCAACAAAGAACTATTTCAAAATTTCTAGACACTAGATGGCTTATTAGATTCTGAATTGTCAGCGTAAGGGTGTCAGAAGTGTACAGTGAAGACACTGACCACAGAGCACTAATAGAATCACTGCAGAGAACCACACGCCGTATTGAAGATAGCTGAATGAACTTCAGCGCCTCAAGGATTGCAAATTTCTCAGCAGTGTACACGCTGCAAAAGGAATGGAGGCGAAAAGAACGTGTGGCCCTATCGCAGTGGAAAGCAGCACCAACAGAATTATTCATTGCTGAGCCATCAGTGTATATGAACATGTGATCCAAATAGAGGTTTCTTAGTTCTCCAAAGTGCTGTTGAAACACAACAGCTGGAGTGTCTTGCTTTGAAAGGTGAGATAGCCGAAAGTCAATGGTTGGTTGCATGAGGGACCAAGGTGGTGTGAGAAAGTGTGGGTATTTCACTGGGGGAGGTAGTGTGATAACATTTTCCTCTAGCAGTTTTTTAAAACGAACACCCGCTGGGCGGGGTAACGAAGGTCTTGCAGCGTAAGATGAAATAAATTTCGGCGAATGAAGGTGTTGCCGAGTGGGGTGACTTGAAATCCCCATCAGTTTCACTCCGTAAGATCCAAGTAGAATGTCACGTCTCCTGTTAAGAGATGGTTCGCCAGCGTCTACTAGTAAGCATTATATGCGACTAGTGCGGAAAGCACCAGTTGCAATGCGGACTCCTGCATGATGGATACTGTTAAGGGTCCTGAGTGTCGACGGTGATGCGGAGGCGTATACAATACTGCCATAATCTAATACAGACCGAACGAGACTTCTATACAGACGAAGAAGGCAAGTGCGGTCTGCGCCCCATGATGATGCGCTTAAGATGTTCCGTAAATGTGGATATTTTCCGTTAGTGAAACTTTCAGTACATATGAATGAAGTGTTGGATTTTATATAGTCAATATATTGCGACCGGATCAATAGGTCGCCGATGAAAGAACCTTGACTGGCAGTTAGAATATTAAATTATTTAACATCTATTTCTTATAGGTCTAAAGGTAGGATAACGATGTTGGAACTATTGAAGACAAATTTTAAACAATAATTAACTATTTATTAAGCTATTTTAACTGAATAGTGAATTAAACACTTTTTCCTTTTGATGTAACAAAATATAATTTATTACAAAAACTCTACAATATGAAAATGAAAAAAAGAAGAAAAAGTGCTATTTGCATGTTCCTGCACCCAAATTAACATTTACAATTTATTATTTTTTACTCAGTTTAATACTTGTAATTTTCCCCGAACCAATGCTAATCCAAATCTACACAAGTATAAATTATAAATTTAACAACTCCTTCCAGAACACAATCAAATACACATCCAAACAAGTAACTATTATATTATAATTCTAACTTTTTGAGAAAATAACATCTGAAATTAACAGGCTACTTCCAGAATTTCAAGTTATAAGAAAATTTACTGAAGCAAATATATTTCAATACAATTATTCTTTATTCCCAAACTCTTCTCCTGATAACTATTCACTCAGTCATATTAAATTTCATTTAATTTAGGCTCAGCTTTTGTAAAGTACCACCACGAAAATTTATAGTTCCCTTATTTCGATTTCTTAACCCTCGAAGAAAAACACGTGAGCATAACACTCACAAGATGATCCGATATTATGTTGCCCACTCTGTCGTTTACCTTTCTGAATTCCGTATCAGATGATCTATATTTCTACTCACAGTTTCAGGTTCGCACGGGCATGGAAACACGCTGATCAGGGTCGTTATTGATTGATTTTAAAGATACTGCAGACGTTGCCTTGTCACCACTTTCCGGCAACCTTTCCTTGTAGATCGCTATGTAGTCGATCTCGACAAAGACCAGACCCCGCGATGGTAACATACGCCGTTAATAACTTCGCTGGCACCTGTTTCTTAATCATTCGTCCTCCAATAAACAGTCGACGCGTTGTTTCATAAAAGCACATTCAGAGACACCATCTCGAGCAACCTTATTAATGTACTAAGATCTAACTTCTTGCGTCCTAAGATCTCACTGACTGTCGACTGCTAAGATCTTACTGTTCACTGTTTACCGTTTTACCCCGACTGCCGTTCTTGCTTTTCTAGACTCGCGATTCTCGTCACAAGACTCGCTCTCCGCCACGCACAATTCATCATTACTATTGATCCGTGACTATTAATGAATACTGAAAATAAGTATATCTATAAATGAAATAAATATGTTCTATATCTAGAATTGGCGCATTGTAAGTCGTAAACGTCAGTTTCCCTTATACCGTTTTAGAATTTGGCGCATTTTGGAACGATTGGAGCATCCTTCGTCCAGTCCCGACTTGAGCCCCAGTGATTTTCATCTTTTGGGCCTCTAAAATCATTTAGGTGACCGTCAATTTGAGACTGATGATGCCGTAATCCAAGAGGTTACTTATTGGTTATGACAGAAATCAAAAGACTTATTTGCCACCGGCTTTCAAGGACCTGTAAAGAGATGAAATAAGTTCTGAATGCACAGGGTGATTATGTCGAAAAGTGAAATAAATGTCAGGAAGTTATTTTGATTATTATTGTTATTATTTTGATTATTATAAGTCTCAAGTTTTGCGACTTATTGATTTACCTACGTATATGTTATGATTATTGTTTTTTTGTGAGTATTTGAAATGAGAGGGGTATACTTAATCTTTAAATTGTTTTTATTTATCTTTCTATAACTTCTCAAAAGGAGATGACTTTAAAATGTGATTTGAAATTTGTATTACACTTTCGATAACTCTCTCTTTTCTAGATTGTATCCGTGAGGGAGTTGTATTCGTTATTGCAATATAATACCATATTGTTAAATAAGGTTGACAGACTTTCATGAACAGGATATGTTGTTCATGAAGATGTAAAATGTATCTTTTAATTATAAATTTCACTTTTCCATATTATAATTGACATCTGTAATCGTATATGAGAAAGTATGTGCAACATTTTTTCACAATTAGCTTACCTCGATATTCTACTCTATTTCAAAAATGATTTTTTTAAATCTGCGGTTTTAAGACGGTTTTGTTTTCGATTTTTGGGGGGAGGGAGGTAACTTAATTTCTTAACGGGAGTCATTTTTTGCTTGCCCACGAAGTAACATATCTATCTCTTTCTATGAATTAGTATTTCATGTTACGAAGTTAATATATTGAGCGTTCAGACGAAATAGAAGACCGTGTGGACTCAGTCTTGCCACTATTAAGGAAACTAACTTATATATTATTGAATAAATACGAATCAGAGATCTCTTTAGAAACACTGTAATACATTTCATTTGTATATAACAAAAGTTGAATGATCAAATATAGATTTAACACAATTTTTTATGTTCCAGACGACTTGATGGCTTTATCGAAAATGGATTGCACAGGTCTGACGAAAAACCCGAAAATTAAGGTAAATAAAATAATGTCTGAAAACTTTCATAACTGAAGAATTTGACGGAATTATCCTTGGAAAATATTTCACCTGACTCTAGTCTGCAAAGTAAAACAAGATATTTCATCTAACTCACTAAAAACCACATCCGAACTATTCCATGAACAAAAAACCGGTATATATGTTGCGTAATCATATTAAAACTTTGAATTTTCATAATCCAAACATTCCAGTCAACAGAGAAGACCAATTATGTCTCATAGCGTCTACAACGATGCACATAGGTGCTGTGGATATTTTGAAATTATTAATTAACTAGTTGATTAACTGGCGTTGCACGGAATTTTTCCTGACCTAAACCAATCTTCTTTTCCTCAGGATAAAATAAAATATATCTATATTGTAAGATTAAAATAATTTTACATACTGGTTTTCAAAAACATGCGTACAGAATCCTAATTTTTAATTTCACAATAATACCAATTTAATAGTACACTTGATTGCATATACCAATTTGAGTTTCACTTCCAGCTGCAAAAATAAATATTCGGATGAAACCACCCTTGAGCAAGTAACGTAAAGTGGTCCGTGAGAGAAACAAATCAATCGGAACGTCACCAATTAACCTAACACACCACTTCACCCTTGGGAGAGTTGGGGTATTTAACATCCATATGCGCTGAATTTGTATTTATGCGGCATCATGTCACTGTTCCGTCTTTTCCGAATAAACATTTTTACACGATCCTCCCTTCCCATTCCATCCATGGGTGTTCTATGGCTCTTTATCCCCTTCCTAATCCTAATGACAGTCCAACATTACATCGGAAGTGATTCTACTCATCTCAGTCTGTCAGGTAAAAGGTACCCACCCACCGGAAGCCATGCCAGTCGAATTTTTGTTTCCGAGACAAGACAGCGGCGGCAGAGCGGCTGCACCGTTTCATTAAAATGCATGTAAAATCTCAATCATTCGTCTAAATTTTACGATTTAAAGTCTTTTTTTATCTTTGTTAAATGCTCAAAACAAAGAATCCATTAAATTTGATGTTTCGTTTTTTCTTCTTAAGTTATTCTCTTAAATCGACGTATTTTAACACTTCTATTCTTAATAAATCCTTTTCGATAATTTAGGTTAACTTTTGTATAGACAGACGTATGCTGTCGCGGACATTTTTGTAGAACTCTTTTGAGGCAAACAATATTGCCAGTGATAGTTATCACCTATCTCTAACCGTTTAGGCAGCATAAGCAGCAATGTAGTGTATTTTCCCCGACTTCACCGACATTTGTCGTCAAAAATTTTGTATCTCTTTTTTCACACATTTTTGAAAGATAAACTTATGTTTTTCCTGAATATCTATACTGTTTCCTTGCCAAATTATATCATGATCGCTTCAGTGGCTTAATCGTGAAAAGATAGCAACAAACACACTTTCGCATTTTGCAATCATATATTAGTATGGATGTTCAATTTGTAAGATTTGGTTGTCGTATTTTCTTTTATTTTCATATCCGGAATCATTTCAACAATACGCGTGCATATAAATTCCAATAGAAACAGGAAGCAGTCTTGAGGAATGTAAGCAAATGCCAACGCCACATGGCTGTAAGGTATAATAACGCGTACATGGTTTTATGAATGTCGCTCCATCTGTGAAATCAAAATGTCTGGGAATAACTTTACGAGGTTCCCTTAAGTTTCACCTTTCTATTACGTATGAGTTCACAACAAAGACCGAATTAAATGAGCATGGATATACAACATTTCCAAGTATCAGGACCATTTACTCTGCGGGAACTATATAAGAAAATTGAAGTGCATTCCAACAATGTACTGTGATATCAACGTCAATCTCATTAATTACTGCATAGGGTCCTTCTGACGTCATGTTGTCCGTCTGAAGTGCTAATGGTCACCAATTCCTTCTCTACCACTTGGTAGTTTCCTGTCTTGGTTGAATTCAAATAATTTCTTATTTACCAGCGACCCACACCGGTTTTACAATGGCAATTTTCATATTGATTCTATTGTTGTTTCATTATACGTTATAACGCTGTTGTCAATCATAGTATGTCTCAAATATTTTTTAGGATGGTTTAAAAAACATTTCTTTCTACCACGTTGGAACTCATAGATTGTGATTGCTTTGAAAAGCAATTGTTGGCCAAACCTGTGTCGTCTTCTTTACGGTCGTCGTGCAGTTTTCTTGGTCCCAATAGTAGCAGAACATGAGATGTGGAGTCTTACCACCTTGAAGATTCAAAGAGGAGCAACACTAGTGTTCACTCAGTTTAATACACTCTTTACTTCACTTTTCGTTGACTTTGTAATGTTCACTGCTCCTTTGTATAATATAGTTTGAGTTTAATGTTCTATTCACTCGCCTTTCAGTAGTCCTGCAACTTTGTTTGATTTACTCTAATTTCTTATCACTGTTTTCACTGCAACACTGGTGATTCAATAGTTCACTGTTCTCACTTGCCTTTTCAACTTCTTCATAATAATTATTCTTTACTACAATTCACTGGTTTCACTTGCCTCTCAATAACTTTATAACTTTCTTTCTATATATCACACTTTTCAATAAAATTACCACAACAATAATTCACTGTTCTTACTTGCATCTTAATAGCTTTATAATCTTCTTTCTAAACATCACTCTTTCTGTAAAAACTCATAAATAAATGTTTCATTGTTCTCACGCCGAGGTGAAGTGCTACACATCGTAACAGGACTACTCTCCCCTGGAATCTGGCGAGTAGTGACGCGATCGGCGCGAAACATTCGCGCTTCCAACCTACAAGGTTCTCATTCTAGGCTAGTATTATGTTACATAATTATAATAAGTTACATTATGAATTATAGATCTACATTACATTTGCTAGATATTTATACAAATTTATTTACAATATTTAGGTCTTTAATAGTGCTTTCCCAACAGTTGCTTTTTCATTATGCTTACGTAATTAAATTTCTGATTGCCTTCATAATGCTTTTCTTAAATGTAATTGTGGTTGAAACAATATTTATAGAGATTTTCATGAATAGAGTTTCCTTAATATCTCTTTTTTTGTTGTGGGGCTTTACTGCTCGTCGACATCGAGGTCATTAGAGCCCTAAAATTCTGTACAGGAAGGGAAAATGCAGTTATGCACTAAGGAGAGCCAACATGACTCTCCCCGCGTGTGGGACTCGCCGAATGACTCAACCATACCCACTAAAAACCCTCCTGAATTACAATATATCAAAACATATCTCAAAACATTGATGACAAAAAATGAGGAAAATGAAAGATACCCTAGCCCTAATTGCGTCGGGATCGAAAAGAACAAGAGGTCACCAAGGAAGGTTAGGAAAGAGAAAGGAGCCTATCACAAGTAAGTGGAAGTAATGCCAAACACAGCTCGGGGCCCTGTGTTTGCCAAACACAGCTCGGGGTCCTGTGTTTGCCAAACACGTACTTACTAGATGTAAGTCCCCTGGGGGGCTTAATATCTCTAATTTGTTATTTTTATTACAACTTAAACTGGATTTATGTAATATATAAAAACTAGTGCCATCTATGGTTTCATAAAGTTACTACTGACAAAAGTTTCTAGACTGCTGATTCATACCGACCGTTGGAGGTTTGGTGTGCTTCAAATAAAAGTGGAATCCCGGAGTTCGTGGCTTGTAGACGCTCCAGATGACTGAGTATTCCGTAATATTGTGAAACCGTCCGTTACAAAGCAAATTATACGTAAGATTATAAGCGGTATGTTACGAAATGTAACAAGTGTATATTGACGAAAAAAATTGCGATCTATAAGTTCTTCTCATTACCCTCTTTTATATACATTATCACTTTTATCAGAGTTTTTATTTCTTCCATTTTAATATAATAACGATATCTTTTTCTCCCCTTCTTTCTCTGTTCTTGTTTTTTAAGCTTTCCACCTTTCACCCTTCTTTAATTTTTGTCAAATTAAGTTTTCCATTATATCTCTTCATCATATTCGTTATATTCTCTTTCCATTCTAAAACTTGTAGGTATAGTCATGTATGCTTCTCACTCCAAGACTTCTTTTGTTTCAGGAACTCATCGAATGTGTTATGACATCATCAGAATTGGTAAGTGTTGCAGAAATCCCTTTTCTTTTGACATTTCAAGATTCAATTAGGTCTACTACGGTATTTGAAGAATGCTGTAAATATATTCGTTAGTTACAATCTTGAAATTGTATTTTCCTTCTGCCTTGATTTTAAAATAATTCCTCATTACGTTCATATAAGCTTACAAGACTGAAAACCCTGAGTATTTTTGTAGGTTTTCTTCTAGGTATTTAGTATTTGAAATTAACGAAGTCAAAATTTATCATCACGAAAGTAGATAAATAAGAGAACTAACATATAAAATTAGAATATCATATTAGAACGCCGGGTAACGCCGAGCAAAACGAGCTAAAAAATTTCAGTCCTGTTGAAAGGTGTTTGATTACCAGAATATCCAGTAATGATTGTTTGAAGTCTCTTTTCGAATCCTGAGCAATTCCGGTTTTTTCAGCTAGTAGTTACATTAAAACTTGTACAGAGTTTACATATTTGCACATAAATACAGTTTTTAGATGTGCATTTATTGACGTATTTTATGGGNTCAATATGTTTGTAATTTTAAGTAAAAAATTACATGTAAGTTATTATCGAACTACAGATTATTCTGAATATATTGTTTAAAAATCATAAGAATTGAAATAACACTAAATTCACGAATATCCAGTAATGATTGTTTGAAGTCTCTTTTCGAATCCTGAGCAATTCCGGTTTTTTCAGCTAGTAGTTACATTAAAACTTGTACAGAGTTTACATATTTGCACATAAATACAGTTTTTAGATGTGCATTTATTGACGTATTTTATGGGTGTCTGTGCTGGTAAATAATTTGGTACAGTCTATAATATGACATGTTTTACATCTGCGTTTTCCACTGTCATCAATATTTTAAGTTCTTATCTTTAATATTCGGCTCCCTACTTTCATGAAAAACTCAGGCATTCAGGTCAACGCACCAAATATTTTGGTATTCATTCACCCAATTAAAACTAAAATATCAAATAATCCGGAAACAAAATTGTGTATGCTTTATTGAACTAACTTGAAGTACAAAACTGTAATGATATCTTAATTAGGTCTTATAATATAGCGAATTTAAAAAAATCCGTTTAAAATAGGAGTTTCGAAAATTCCTTTCTTAGAAGCCCACTACAATATAATAATTATTCACATAAAATACAACATGAACTCTATAACAATAAAACGTCTATTAAGAATTAATTGTCTTAAGAACAGCAGGACATTTCGTAAGAATCTCAAATTGTTCTCAGATCTGAAATAGGAACTTACAAGAACGGTTCTTATTAGTTACACATTCAAAATTCACAGGTCTCGAAGTATTTTGAGTTCATTTGTCCCGACACAAGGAACAAAAAAATTTATTCATGACTTGAAATCATTTTTACGTCCCTATTAAAATCATTCACGAGCTTTAGAAACTAAAAAACTATTTGAATTCATTTCGTTCCCTAGCAAAATTTATACCCCCTTTCATTTACCAGTACGACTCTCGGAGAAAAGAAAACTTACCACTATTTAAACACTAGATTTGGCATCCTACTTTCTAAGATACCCAAAATATTTCTGGTGCCTGTTGTATTAGCCCATGTCATAATACAACAGAAATGTCTGTTCATTCAATAAAGAAATACTTACTCTAATACAATACGTCAACTTTATACCCTCAAGAAAATTATATTTGTCAAAATGAAATCCATTATCACTCTTAAATACCTTCAAAAAATTTACAATACATACTACAATTATTTACATCACCCTCGAACATTTCTATCAAAGCATAAATCCTATTCCATTCTATCTCACCTATCATAAAATTAATTGCATTTAAATAGTTTTTCAATACTTGAATAACCATTCGACTTGCATTTGAAACAAAACACTCGCAAATTTGTTAAACAAATTGATTCGGTTATTGAGCTTCGCTTCAGGTTCCTGGAACCCGTGTGATGCGTAAATGAGTACAGGAACAAAACCATTAAGCTCTCTTCCCGCGATTCAAAGTCACACGAATAATAATACTTGAAGAAAGGACGCATGAACCCACATCATTGAATGCAGATATGCGATTTATCTACAGCTTCATCCGTCCCAATATATCCATGATACCAAAGTTTTCTTAAAATATTTTCGCAATCCGTTTTCATCAATCCGACAAGTTAGTTTCATCAAATAAATAATATTTTAAAAAGTGTATAAGTAAAGCTCTATAGAGAGGAGCATACGCATGACGCCATTTTTGTGTCACACTGACAGATTACTTTGAAACATAGGTAAATAAACTAAGGTTATGTTCTTTAACTGCAATTGAACAAATGCAAATGTATATTGACTATAAATTAAACTCTGGTGTTTACTCTTTGATCATTTGTTTTTATACTACTATTAAAATGAAGAAATAACATAAATGCGTTTATTCTTGCAGTATACATAGACAGTGACGATGTCAAACGAACATAAGAAACTAATTACATACTTTTTCCAGAGTTGGAATTGGTTTCCTAGTTTTGGGATATTACATTAATATTCATACTATGATGAAAATCCAAGTCGTCTTTCTGCAATCATAAATGATTACTTCTTAAATTATTCAAAATTTAATTAGCAATGAGCAAGTTTAGCGCAATGTTTAAAATATACTGAACGCATCACATGAACAAACATGGCGGCTGCGTATGCCTATCTTTATAGTTTTAGTATAAGTCATCGTTCCATATGTTAAGCGTTTCCACAGTTATTAGTGTCCGGAAATAAAACAATTATGTATTCTTGAAATTTGCAACGGTTGACGCCAAACAGTTGCTTCAAAACTTCTGAATGAGTTAGAAGTGGATATAATTCTCGTATCTTTTTCCATGTAAGACAATTTCGTGTTCATAAGAAGTGGGAGATACACTACCATTTATCATAAAAATCTTTACTCATTAATTGAAAATACTTGAATGCGATTTCAAAACTACAGGAATATTTAAAAGATAATACAATCTTCATTGAAATATGATTAGAAATTTTGATTCACAGCCGTGATTATTCATCTGACTTCGGCAACTACTTTCCAGTCTTATTCCTGACCTCTCATAATAGTCTAGTACATTTTCTGGTCAATTTTTTTTAACGCGTCAACTTTTTAGATGTTATTTTATGCATCATAGGGCTATACAGACAATCCAGATTCAAACTTAAAATGATTTAAAAGTACATTATCCACATAACATTGAATTAAAATGTTTATCACCCACCTACTTTATAGGGTTGTCTCGTATTACAATAAATTAAAATGGCCCAATACACGAGTGGAAACTAGTTTTAGGAAACCTTGTTTATCATTACGCTTCTACGCGGAGAAGTACACAGAAAAACCCGCGGAAAGAAATGATTATTGTATGTTCATATTACAGACTGGATATTTCTTATACGATGTCGTTGGATGAATAATTGAAACTTTCAAACCTTCATAAACAATTGTCACTCACGTGGTCAACAGCAGTTTGTAACTGCTTTTCTGATTTTATTTGTCTAATTTTTATGAAGTTCAGGACTTATTCCTTACGTACACAAGCCGTGACTTGTGCATGTATATAATATACGGTCGCCATCAAAATGATGTACGGTACGTTTTAAGACATTTTTTAACAAACATTCATATAGATGCTTTACAATGACGGAAAACTAAAATATTTTCATTTTATTGCATTAGAAATTTTGTCTATGACGTGTCACGCGGATAAAATCCTGACGATAGACGAGTTCTTGCCAAACTCGTTGCAACTGTTTGAGTCCCTCAAATCCCCTCATTTCCTTTCCCGTTGACGCTGAGTGTGTTTGTGATGTTTCGAGTGGATTCGTCCCTGGAAACGAGATAAAAACATGATAAAAAGTAATTTCCATTTTCCTGTGTTTTCGAAAAAAAATCAAATCGCTTTATGTAGCCCATAAGAAGTAAAACTTGAAGCAAATGCTATCTGTAAGGTTTAATTTTCAATTATTTTCTCAGTACACTCCACTCTGTTGTTCATGGTGTTCCCAGTGCAATATTTGTCTTTGTCAGTTGACTTCTTTGGGCTACAAACATCGATCGTATCTGGTACAATTTCTCGTTACTAACACGTGACCTCCCTGTTTTTGCACCTTTACAGACCCAGCCTATTCTTCAAATTGGTGGTATCACTTACTGCCTTTGTGAGTGATATTTATCGAAACGATTACGAATCGCTTGTTGCACTGAAATCATATTGCAAAACAAAAAAACTCTTCCTGCAGCTATTCTCCTGACATTTTAGTTATAGTAGTAGTAGTGCCAGAACAACTTCCGGTAGTCCACCGGTCATGCAGAATAGAAATATATTTGAGTTTTTCTTAATTTTTAAACCTAATTTCGGTAGTGTACGCTTAAAAAAGACTTAATTATAGTACTTTAAAATCATTTCAAAACCTTTATCTTGCTCAAGGTATGCAATGCGCTAATTTCGTAGCCGTGTCTATGTTTTTGCTCATGTTAAAAATAACACGAGATTTAAAAGCCCTGAAATCAGGAATAGCTAATGACAAAATTTACGTTCTGTATTGTAATAGACAAATAGACAATTGCATAATATAACAAACTATTTTCTGCTTTCCAACAAGTGACCGAAATCTTGACACGTAACAAACAAAATATGCATTTTTGAAATATTAGACATTACGAAGTTATGAAATCAGATATAACTGATTGTAAAGACCCTGTTAACGAAAGTGACCCTCTTAACGATTTCCGTTGGATCAAAAATAGACAATACCTTTCAAATGCATCGTCATTAATAGGGTGTCATGATTAATACTTTCGTTATGTACACACTTTATTTTAATAATTAAACTTTCAATGGCCTTCCTAACAAATATATTGAAAAACTGCACAATTTGCCCTGACATTTGCTTCATAATTTTGTCGTAACATTCCCTACATACATATATAATATGCTAATATGAATATATTATTTATTAAAAAAATATATTCATCCAAGCCAAAAACATCCTATTACCTTCCTGGTATTACTTTAAACACCATTTTCCGTAAATACCGAAAACCATCAGCTCACGAATCAAGTAACAATAACCACTAAAGAAATAAGGCACCTAACATTACCGCCGATTATTCCCTCATCAATCAACAAAAAAAGGCAGTTAAGACATCTGAGACGTTCCCATCCACAACATTAAGATCGAATGTAATTAATAAATGTTATCAAAAACGTTATATTATTACAAAAACTGAAAGCGGAAAAGTACATTTTAGTTCTCCACCTAAGTATGTAAGCACATATTTAGTTCACTATATTCTTTGGAAACACGCTATTGGACACATACAAACCGCAAGCAAAAAACATATATTATAACAAAACATTATATATAATTATGTTCGGAGAGTTGCTTCACAAGCTTCAAAACTGAAAATTGCTTCACAACAGGGTATCTCCTCTCACAATAAATATGTAGGTTGTTTCAGGAAAACAGAACAAGTATATTTCTGGTTAATATCGAAGATCATGTAACAAATAGTAAAAGATACCTAGGTGCCAAACGACAGCAAGGGGCACGTGAGATAAATGCCAGTTGCTTCCTAAAAGAGAGATTGAGTGTTTTTTAACTAGAACTCACGACTCCAGATTGTAAGTCTTGTGGTAGCACTTCACAGTGTCCGATTGATCCACTTTGCTTGTTGATGTTACGACTCAGCGGTCGGAGCGAGACTTGGTCCCAGCGGTCCTTCCGGTGATGTTTCTGCGCTACAGTTGAAACGGGCAGCGTTTCGGAGTAGTAACGTTTCGGTACAGCAGACGAAACGGGTAGCGTTTCGGCTCGGCAATAGTTTTTTTTTTTTTTTTT
>NNCF01126473.1:134127-255609 GCA_002313205.1 Laupala kohalensis
TATGATCTATCGTCACAACTAGCGACAGAAGCGCCTCTATTCGCAGGCGAGTACAACAATAGCGTTACAGGTATCCAATGGCCACCTTAGAATCTAGTATCTAAGGTGGCCATGAGTATCCCCAAAACGCAATACGAGTTCAAACGCGATATGAGGTTGTATACATTCGATAATCCTTTGTATGATCAAGTAAGTTGTGATTCACTAAAACGTATTGATCCTTGCTCCTCGCATTCAACTTTCCTTTCGGGGTTATTATCATTCAATATATTTATTTTTCGTTATATAATGTTTTCGTTTTTATAATTTCTAAGAATGAACCAAACTGAATAAAATTATCCACCTATTCCTTCTGGGATTACCCCTTGGAAACCACGTTCACACGTTACCCCTTAACCACGAGGGACATAAAAGACGCAGGAAATATGTAAGGTAAAATAGTATTTTTAAAAGCTATGTCAATTACCATATATATGATCACAAATTTTTATTTTGTTACATGCGCGTATAAATTTATTCAATGATGAGTTGATGGACATCACTAATACATAAAGTAAAGTACCGCTATGAACAAAAACATTTTTATAATCATTCGCCAACTTCGCCATCTATTGTCTTGTAGAGGAAACACAAGACAGTGACCGTGAAGCACCCTCTTGAGAGAAAATGAAGACCAGAGTTTTAAAATCTTGAACAAAATTGAAGAAAAGTTATCGCGATAAAGCGGAAGGAAAAGTCGAATAAAAACAATAAGATGACACAAATATGATCGGATGTATCGATGAAGACTTAGTATTTCCTAAGAGTTTGAATGCAAATGATTGCGAATTTGTCGAAAAAACTAAATCCGGCCGGCGCGTTGCTGCGGAGTGTGAAATTAACGGCGAGAGTCGATCGGGTCTCTTGATACCGTATATCATTTTGAAAGACCCTGCATGTTAAAAATTTTATGTCACAGTATTCCACTTAACTTAATTTTATGTGGAAAAGTAAATGGACAAGAAAATGTCGAATATAATCCCTCACAAATTGAATGGAATATTTTTACTTTTCAGATGAAAGATTGTAAAATGATGGGCGGAAGAGGCGCATGCAGCAAAGCTTGCAAAAATGTGGGTACTGATAATTTGCAGAAGATGTGTCCCTTGACTGGAATGTTTGACTCATGTGTAAAAGGTAAGTAATATTTTCTTCACGAATCGCCTCAGTAGTCCACGTGATTCAGTATTTACATGCACAGAACACATCGAAAATACCAGAGCAAAAAGTGGAGTGGAGCTTCGCAAATTGACGCGATTTATAAAAAGGACTAGCGGCTAAAGAACTCGCGTCTTTGGTCACGAGACTTTTGTGACTTTAAGCAAATCATCTTTCTTTAATCAACGTGAGTGGTTTGGTAGTTAAGTTGGACTTGAATTATTCGAACCGCAAAAATCCTGTGAAAAATACGAATTAAATCCGTTCACTTATTTAGATAAAAACACATTATTGTATTTTTAAAGGGAGCAGCGGAATAATGATGGTGAGTTGGCCCCTGAGGCTGCTGTTAGAGCTAGAGGCTCCTATAGACCAGATGAAGCCCACTTCACGTGTTATTACATCTATGGATTGGGAATCTTTGGGGATAATTTTCAAAACCAGAACTTTAAAACATTCATTACATTTTTTTAATTATGTTATTTAGAGTGAGAGAGGTCAGGTAGAAAAGAAATGAATTTATCACATGAAGATTTGTGATTGTGCATCTTAATATTGAGAGGAGTAATTTCTCCTACTTAAAAACTTTTACAAAGAGTGTAAGTTAGAAGGTAAATGCAATTTCTGGAGTTGCATTCACTGGATTGGCGGATTTTATGCGTGTATTTGGTGACCGGACTAGTAAAATATGTAGAAGGATATATGATTTTGCAGGTTTTAACCTGGGTTTTCCACAGCGTTTTGTGCCGGGAGAGAAAGTCAGAGGAATGCAGCTGAAGTCCATGTTGTTACTTAATAATTTGTGAAGGTTAGGTGGTTGTTTATAAACAAGTGGATGTTCGTTGAAGAGGGATTTTGTGGAGGGGTTTGAGGCTATTTAGTGATACAAGTCTTTGAGGATAGGTTAAATTTTGTCAATATCGGGGTAAAATGTATATAGTACTCTTTATCGTCAAACTCAATAATGCTCTGTCCAAAAGAATACATGAACAAACGTTATTGTGTCAATGGTATGCGATTAAAACCATCATAATCTTTTTAGTACACCGGGGCTCGTATCTTTTTGCATCGACAAAATAAACACTTCAAATACATTTTAAGCACCTTTTCTTATGTATCGATTTTGTGACGCATATGAGCAGTAAATTTCCGTACTTTTGTCTATAAACCAAATTACAATCAAAAGAGAACGTTTTTCTCCACGTACACTATTTATTTGACTTAAGTCACTATTATTAGTGTTTTAAGTTGTAAAAAGAAAATCATAATTGATAATTCACCTTCCATTAATAATTTAGTTTAAAGAGGTATATTAGTTCAACATGTTTAGACAATCTTTCACTCACTATGGATAATTGTTTTTTATCCTCGATTTCCAAATAAGAGGTAAGCTTTTTTATTTTTTTATTTTGAAGGTAACTGGGAACCCCATATTTTCATTTAAAAATAGCTCGCTTGTAGCAGCTTTCCGCAGTTGCTCATATAACAATCCTGTGAATCCATTTTCCATCCTCCCGTAAAAATTAAGCGGAATGTACGCAGCAGATAAAAATAAGGTCTTTTTAAATACTTTTTCAGTCCTTCGAAACGGGTTCCAAAAATTACCACTTTTTAAGCACCGTACACTGAGCAAGTAATTTTAAAGTCTTAATACACATTTCCACCATCACCACTAAAGTGATTTTCTGCAGTTTAAAAAGTTATTACTATCTACTAACTCAGTGAAACGTTCGTTCACAACTGACACCTCTTTTAAAATCTTACTTGTTCTCAGGGACCTGTGCGGACACAATGAAAGTGGCAAAGTGTCTCTGCGAGAAGGGGAAAAGGTTAATGGTAAGTATCTACTTGTTCAATATGTAATAACATAACAGTAATTATAATTATGTAATTACACACGATGAAACAAAGATCTGTAAATATTAAGTATTTAAATAGTATATAAGGAAATATTTACAGCGAAGTTGTTCTACATAAGAGTGCACAAATTCATAAATCACCTCCCAGATATCATTGAAAACAACTCGAGATTCTTTGTTCGATTTCCTTCGTGGAAATTTTCTTTTCCATTTTTGTCGACATCATGATGTCCCTAGCAATACATTTGTAGTGGCGGCTACATACCAAATAATATTTTGTCGTGAAGCGACAATACTGAGGGTCGTCACACCCTAAGGTAATGGGTAATTTATAGATAATTGGTTACCTTAGAGGCCTATGGTAGGAGTGAGGAAGCTAATAAGAGTGGGTACAACCCCAGTTATGGCAAATGGGTATATTATTGTAGTCTATAACTTTTACTCCTGAGTGTCAGTGTCTGATCCAGTGGAGCGTAAAACTCTGGAAGAGTGCCTCGACGTCGGCCATTGCAGTGGTTATAGCCGGTTCTAGTGAACGTGCCACGACCTACCGCGGTCTACCGCGTTTCTGTGATACATATGGTGGAGTACTTCTAATTCATTTTCCTCTGCTAAGTACCCTTTTTGTTATGTTCCTAGCCCCCTTAAATTCTTGTCTATTGGTTCTGGTATTCTTATTTAACATTCCTCATCAAACCACTTATTTCTTATCTTCCGTTACACATTCTTTCCCTATACTTTATCAGCAGATTTTGTAAAAGCTAGTTTCAATAAACACAATTTGCATCCCTTTCACTAGTATTTTGTAGTATTTGTTCATTCAAGTACGTTTCAACTTCTTGCTTACATTCTCTCGCCACCCTACCTCTCTTCATTTGCTTGTATCGTACTCACAGTTCCTACTTTCTTTCGTTTTGCCAGAAAGCGATCTTCTTTGTCTGTATCTTACACTGACCATGAAGTGTTCACTGCCCACCTTGGCAACTTTTATACCTCCAAAGCTTCTCGCATCCATAATATTAGTTGATGGTTAGGTTCTGAAAGAGTTGTCATAAATAAATGAGGGAAACATTCTGTCTCTTTCTGAATCATTTACTTCTTAAAGGTTCGTTTGCTCTTTCTGTATTTTATTCCTTTCACCTTACTCAATATTTTTGTTTTCATGTTACTCCATAGATTTATTACATTTTTCTCATTCAATATTTTTGTTTTCATCTTACACTACAAATTTATCACATTTTTCGTAATCTTAAATATGCTACTCCATTTCAAATAGATTCGTCTAAAATTTTCACAACTCAAATTATTTTATGACATGCAATTCACTTTACTGTATTTTTATCATTAGCTATATGTCTATGAGGACATTTCTTTATTTTGAATATACTTGAAATTTATTCTTATTTGATTAATACATTTGACAATATAATTATTTAAAATAATAATTAGGTATTATTAACCTTCAGAAATTTAAAATATCATCAGCTTGATGTCGAGAAAACACTGTAAATTTTCGTCGTCTAGACTTCAAGTTTCGGGCTACGCAACGTCGGGATGGTATCGTTTAGTGTTGTAATTAATTTGTTCAGGAAATCAACTATTCATAGTTGCGAAAACCATGGTCGATTTGACTCCGTAAAACAGTTTCTCAGGCTGCGCCGCCTCAGTCATGAGTCAACGAACCGAATACATCGAAGTCCGTGCAGCTGAGTGTCATTTAGCGACAACTACGAACGAGATCGGCGGTGAGGAACAAACAACAGTTCTTGTAGCTAAGTTAGATTTTTGAACGGGGCTGAGGTGTTGCGCGAGTTACGTTCGTGGAAGACCGATTCACTAGACGGTCTTAAGAATTGCAGGTTCTTACCACGAGATCGCTCGGAGAAATGAAACACACAAAAGTTTTACTACGCTTTATTCACGACGTAGTCGTGTTGGAGGTTACATTACAAATGAGCTGGGGAAGTCTCTCATTGTTCCCTTTTACATCTATCGATTTCCAAACATATAATTTCCACACAGCAAACAGCTCATTCCTAAATTTCTTAAATACAAAGTGACAGATTAATATTTCCTGAGAAGTCGCTTTAGTGCCTTCTAATGGGCGACGCGTGCCTGGTGAAGACAGCTCGCACTATGAAGGGTTCCACTGTGTGCTGTGCTTAACTCGCGCAAATCCCATGAGCTATAGCTGATGTATTTTTTTTCCTCCCAGAAAAAACAGCGTTAGATTCCGCAATGATAGAAAATTGGTCTCGTTCAGACAAAAACTCTTACGCGTAGCTACAGCGTAAGCTGTGGCAGCTAATTGTGCTGTCTGTCCGCTAGACAGCCAACGCGTGAGCGATCACAGCTAACTTTAGGCTGAGATATCCAACTCATTTTTTTTCGTGCAATATCGTCGTCAGGTGTTGACCATGTTCCATGCTGGATCTGTTTGTGTTGATAATGTGTATTTGCAATTTTCACGTTATTTGTTATTGCAAAGTTTATGAGACGCCAATCTTTATCATTACTTCCCGTGGGCGGACTAAATTTTCCAACCGAGTATTGGTCTTCTTTACTTCCCAGTTGATCACTCCTATCACCCATAATATTTTCACATAATATTTGGGGGCAGTTGAGTACACTTTATCCAGCTCGCAGTAGAATTCTACTTTGTCCTCATCATCACTATTTTATATTTTTGATGGTGCATGTGCGTTTATGATTGTTGTGCAGAGGAATCTTCCTTTTACACGTATATTCTCTGTTACAGAATATGTCGCAAATGGGCTAAAAGAAGAACAATTAAACAGTTCTATGTTGTAAAAAATCATCACTAAATCAACTGATTTATCAATAAACAATTGCGTTCTGGTGGAAATATTCATCTTAATTTATTCCATAACTATTAACAACCACTACATTCCGAACATTTCCCTTTCCAGTCCTCTCCAAAGTTTTCATAAGATTTCTCGTATCGCGGTGATTACTATATATATATATATATATANTAATATTCAAATATATTTTTCGCTACGTATTGGATTACCGAATTCAACTTAGGTGTGATGGTTTAAGTTTGTGCAATTTTTTTGGATGGAAGAGCCGGTCTAGTTCGTTGTACTCGCAAGTAGAAACGAATGAAAATTTTGAATATAAATAGCGGTCGGCTATGATTTGTTATTTTATGAAGGCAGCTATTGAAAGGCAGCCATGGAGTAAAAAATTGAACAGTTTTTTGTTACTGCGAAGAAAAATTAATCGCTATATTCGTAAAAGAATATTAGATTTATAATAATAATAAAGAATAAACCTCATTGTCAAAACAGCAGTTCAAAACTACGCATGACGACGTGGGGGATAATAAACTAAGTTATTCTCCGGAAAGAAGCAAGAAACTATCCCATCAATTACGATCAAGTGCCCAAGGATTGTTGTTTAGCCTAGCCTTATTATTCCCAGTTCATGTGGGGTCGGCGAATGGGGATGGATATGATGCTTCGTTAATTGTAGCTGGGGAATATTCATGGCGCCGGATGCCCTTCCTGACGCGCCTCCCCTGAAGCGGTGATTGTGAAATGAAATGGGTGTGAATGATTATGAGTGAATGTTGTGGTGGAATGATAGGCAGGGGAAACGGGAGAACCCCGAGAAAACCTGCCGCGAGCACCGCTCCGTCCACCACCTCGGATTCTACTTGGATCGGACCGGGTTTGAACCGGCGTCCCCAGAGGTAGAAGGCGAGCGCGTTACACACTGCGCCACGGGTCGCCCTAAGATAAAGTGCCCAAGGATAGTTGCGGAATTAATATTTATAAAAGAGGTTATTTTATAAATGTGTACTCTTATCCATTTATTATTTCAAAATGAATTGTAGATATTAAGTGAAGTAAAAATTCGAGATTAATAACACAAAATTATTAACGACATTCCCGCCCATGAAATTCCGCCTCTACCCGAAAAAAAACCCAGAGAAATCCCGTGCCAGGATACAGAGAAAATATTAACAACCGTGCCAAGTGTTACAAACCAAACGTTTGTAAGGGGTTTATTTACACATTCTCATTTATTATGTACTTTGTTATTAATTATATTTCATGAGAATTGTGTTATTTATTGTTTGTTTATAAATATTGTGTCTATATAAACATTCTTTGTATATAGACGCTCTGTGCAAGTACCTTGCACGTTCCATGATATAGAATCATTGAACACACTCACTATGTACGTTCCTTGACATAGGATCATTGAACGCATTCCATATCTACGTTCTGTGTACAGCTATATATACGGCTACGCTCAACGTCCAATTATCCATTCCACAAGTATCCATTCGTCGTGTACAATGTTACTCCGCGAGTGCGTCGCCGTATCGTGATGACACTCTGAAACCTGATCAAGTCTACCTATTGTGACTCTACCGTTTATGGACTCTCAACATTATTCGCCGTCGGGCAACTTAGCGCCTCAAGGTCACCATTCGCCTACGGGCAAAAATAATCCATTCCATACCGTTCTTCGTGTGATGAGCAACTACATAAGTATTATTCCTCGTATAGGGTCGCCGTGTTGTGTGACGTTACTCTCTACGCTGCGTGTGATATTATGAAACACATATGTTTCATTACTAACTTTTTGGACAATGATTTCTTCTAAGAAATCATTTAACTGTTGTGCTATCCACTATATAGTGCGACGCTCGCAGCAAAGCAACTTCGAACATAGATGTTCACAAATATTCTCTAGTTACAGACACATGCTCAGCAAGCTACAAGGTTGAACTGGGACCACTCTACATTCCGACAGAAGACCTCGGTCAGTCATCCGTAGGCAGCCGGAACAACAGTACGACAAGGAAACTCTTCCAAGTACAAGTATAATTCTTAATAAAGTACGACAAGGAAGCAATTCCAACGTACAATTATTATTCCTCGTAAAGGGAGGACATCAGAAATCATTCTGATGGATTATAAATCCTGCATTCATTATATGGTTTTTAAAAAACCTACTTTAAACTAAACCGCAGGTAGTTTTGTATGCAACTATTTAGTTGATGTCGGGGGGACGTTCTCAAAAACTTGAGTCCAAGGGCTTTTTGTTTTCGTGCAGATTACATACAATCGCACTTCAATTTTGTTTATCACCACTTTTAATTCTGTTTAAATTGGGAAAGGGGTACTAAAGGGGATATTTCATAAACTATTGTTTATGTTTAAATGTATTCAAACTCCGTAGGAAGTGTTCTCCTCGGAGCGTCAGTTGCCCACAACAACTGACTTCAACATTGCAAAAACCAGGATCAATTCTGTAATTCTGCTTTTGTATATTTAGGAAAATATATGTATATATGTTATTTGTAATAAATGTAAATTTGTGAATCTGAAGCGTGTCCAAAAAAGAATCCTATTCATTTTTACCTTCTCCATGCTCGTTGAAACACACGAGTCCCCCCTGTATACTGTCTATGATTACTACGAATGGCTATTCGTTTGTAACACCAAGGTAGCATTCAGTTAGAAGTAATCTATTATAAATAAAAAGAATCAAAAACAACATGCATGAAAAAAGGAATTTAATCAGTATCAAGAGATCCATAACAATGGCGTGATATAGTGTAAGAGGTATTAACTTTACATACATCATACAAAGTCAATATTTATAAGGAAATCGAAACACTCTTTAGCTTATTTTATTAAAATCAGTAAATTCTTTCACATTGTAGAAACAATAGCACATTAGAAAGCTTTTAAGCCCAGATTTGAATAGATTCAATTTACTTATATCTTTTATATTTTTGGGAAGGGAATTATACAATTTTTCCTCAATTATATGACCCTAAATATGGGAAGTTTCAATTTGTTGATGTAGGAAGTTGTTGACACGCCAGGACGATGAATATTATCCTTATTACGAGTGTTGTGTTCATGAACTAGACTGTTTCTTTGAAAGGGGTGGGGTTTTGATAATTCTTTTTTAACGATCACAATTACTTCATAAATATATATGCAAGGGAGAATATTTAATTCTCTATATAAAGGTTTACATGAATTTCGGAGGTGAGATTTACATATAATCGAACTATTCTCTTTTGGATTCTGAAAGTTTCCCTCAGTGCTCTGAGCAAATTGACCTCAGGAGATAATTCCATATCGTAAATGAGTTTAAACATTTGTAAAATACACACAGCGAGAAACGTGTTGACATGCAACATTGTATAAAATTCGGAATGCATAGCACAATTTGCTTGGTTTGGAATTCATGTTATCAATGTGACTATTCCATTTGAAGTTGTCCTGAATACAAAGTCGTAGAAATTTTGACAGTTTTTAATGCGTTAAGGAATGCGATGGTGTCTATTGTTGTGACTTGGTTAATAACTGATGCGAAACAAGGAAGTCGACAACTTCAGTGAAAAGAAAAAAAGTTGACCCATACACAAATCTGATTTACCTGAACAGATTTCATAGTTAGACTTTGCCCCACTATAATTCTGGTTGGATCAACACCCTCATTATTGCTGTTATCACAATGTTTGATTGAATAAGACAATCTGGTCGGTATGAACCGGCAAAATTATTGAATGTACAAAAGAATGTTTTTCTTTCAACAATACTTATAGTTGAAGGAAACGTTGTTCTATGTATAACAAAAACACATTTGCTTGTCCAGGTTAGTTATAAATTTTTGGTGAACCAATATAATTTATTAGTAAATATAATATATTGTTATATTTATATTACATCACTGCACCAAAATTATTGTATACAATAATTTTAAACCGTGAATAATTGCATCTACACATAAACAAGTCTTTAATATTATAAGGTCGTACATTTAGTAATTGTACCAAATCCTGTTTTTTGTTTAATTCCAGGGACACATTTAATAGAATTTGTAAGTTCACGAGAATGAACATGCAGCTCATATTTAAATCTAACATGTTCAAAAATGTTACAAACAAAACACTTCATTCAGCAAAATGTTTTTGATACTCCCAAAAATGAGAAAATTTGCATCTCCTTTTAAAAATCCTGTTACTGTTATTTTTAAACGGGTGAACAGATGGAATGCACGTGCTGTGTCTGATTATAAGTGCAAACACTTATTTTTAATTAAAACTAATTTTATTTTATTTCACTATACTGCAATACAATCTGCAACATCTTTTAAAACTTAATACTAATTATGAGTCAAACTTAATAGAATGATCAAGCCAGTCTTCATTCTACTTTTATTATACCAAAAATATGAACGTCCCATCCATAAAATAATTTATTCACCGATGGCTCTGTTATTAATATTTTATCATTAGAACGATTTTCAACAAAAACACTAAAGCAATTTTAGATATTCATATTGATTTTGAAAATAGATTTGAATTAAACTATTCTGCTGCCTAACACTCTCGTCTAAGAATTGCAGAGAGAAGAAAATAGTGCTGCACGATTTTACTTACAATTGCCTTAAACAAGAAGGAGAATAAAAATAATATTTACCCAATAGGAATATTTTTGCGCTAAGTTAAAACACTNCTCCATCTTTTGAGCAATACTTGGCCTTAACGCAAAAAATATTCCTATTTGCGTAATATGAAGACTGACAATATGATCAATAATATTTTCGGAACCGGAATAATGTTTAAAGTATTATATGAACTTTATCTCACAACCTTGAATGGAAGAAAAGCAATTTTTGACTAATTAGGTTAACTAATTCAAAATGTTATTTGAATAAATAGATGATTAATTTAAATGAAAGTATTTAAATGAAAATAGCGGTGATTAATTTGTATTTAAATGAAAGATTAATAATTAAACAAAGGAGGAAAGAAATAATTGATTACGAAGAAAATACATAAAAACTACAGATGAGCATGTCGGGGACAATAAGCAAGTTTAATATCATTATTCTATTAATCACATTTAGTGAATATGCTAGTAATCATTTATCACTTACCTTCAAATAGTTCAATGTATTCTGGCATGTCTATTTCCCGGAGAATATTTTCTATCCATTATCACTATCAATAAGACGCTAGTGAGAGACACTCGAGTTAAAAACAAACAATTTCTCGTGTATTCCAGGCACGTGCACTAAGCATCAGGAATTTCTGCCTATATCACCAACGCCCCAACCAGCACACGCAACAATGAGGAAATATATCTATTTGAGTACATGATACATGATACGACCCTGTCGTTTTAAAAACATATTTCTACAAACATTTTGGATATTGTTAGGACTGCGGACATTGTTCAATACAATCCTACATCTTGTTATGCTAATTCAGCGCTCGGGTTGACGCAACAATGCATCTCACAACAACATAACATGCCAGTTGGAAACATGTCCTTTCTTTCAGTGTACTAATAAATCGGGTGGTTTTAAAGAGATAATTAATTATTACAATGAAATACGAATTTTAGTTAATACTAGTGAAATATTTTAGCTTACTGATGTTAGGGAGACTAATTCAAACAACTATTTCAAGGGCATTTCAATATGACACCTGTTCAATTGGGAACTGTAAATAATTGTAATAAAAGATATTTTAAGTAATTACTCAACGTTCCGCAGATTTTGGAACATTTATTAAGCGTAAATAGAACCAAGCTCGAATGGAAAACCGAGTCTATTGCAATCAATCAAATCGCCTGAAAACTTGTGATTATCTTGTATCGACGCCACTTGCCATGTCTGAGGACCTGACGTCGATGAGTGGGATTCATCGTCACAGCGTTTCACTCGATCTGTTTACCCTTCGCTTTCATCTTCCGTGGCCGCCGTAAGAGCGAACTCCACTCGTCTGAAAATGGCTCGGGGCTATCGTCGGGATCCCATCGCCTAGAAAGTGCATCTGCGCAAGGTCAGGCACAGGACTCTTTCTTGTGGAATCGCACTTTTATCTAAAATTTTCTTGTTTACTTCCCGCTAGCGGTGAAATTGAAAAGTATTGACAGAACAAGAAGTGTTAAAAGGTAAATAGGTTTTGCTTTATTTAGTAGTAGAGGAGAACAGAAGTTGTGGACACGGTATTAAAGAAGAAGTTATATTTAGACTTTGAACGTTACTCTATTAATAATCTATTGTTAATATTTTAATTTTAGATACAGTAAATCCTTTTTAATCTTTTTGTGATTACCCCACCCCGGTATTTTTGATTTTTTTTGCGAAGGAGATAAATTTTATGAAAACTTGAGTATGAACTATTGATTTAGTCAACAATGCGATTGCTTTTTTTAACGTACTATGACCGTATATCAATGAAATCAGTGTAGTTGTACTAAGCTGAAATACTGGCCAAGTAGTTCTGGAAAACAGATGAAAAATGTGTTGATGATAAAAGAAGTAGAATAACCGTAAACCCATCCCAGAAATGAAATTTCATGGACGTGTGCCAACAATGAAATTAGTTTAGGTAAGACTGAGATCTCAAAAAATATCACTGGAGCCCGGAGGCCGACTCGCCGCCCCTAACGTGATGTTTCCGTAGCGGACTCATCCTCGTCGTCCACCTCTGACCAGTTGCCCTCTGTTCCTCATATAGGAATGTCTCATATTTTAGCATTGAGCCACTAATTACTTGTTCTTTCATGATCATTTAACGACTACCCACTTGAGCGTTCAGAACCGAACAGCCCCGTCCTCTCCCTTCTTCCTCCACTATCTTCTCAGTTGTAGCAAAATGTGCAAAGCAGAAAGAAAACAAGGAATTCGATATATAAATACAATTATTGGTACAATATAATATTCTTTTATATCAATCAATTTCTTTTATATCAAAATTCCAAATGTATTCAGTTTATCTTGTTCCAAGGTGTCTAGTGATTTTCCCTTCAATGGAATCTATGGGAAACTGCTTGGAACTGCAGGCAGCTTACGAAGGAGGTAGAGACTCGAGCGTTTCTCTGAAAAATCTACAACACAATCTAATTGGTTGTTACTTTGGTAAAAAAGTGATCAGTAGCGCCAGCTGACCCCCACAACTGCGGTTACGGCCATCCTCTCATCAGCGAAGTGGCTGGCAGAATCTGCCCGTCGCTTTCCCGCGATAAGCTCTCACGAGCAAAATGCCCGCATTGGATATCATTGATCTCGTTACAGCTCACAAAATGGATATAGTAGTAGTAATATTACTTTCTCATATATATATATATATATATATATATATATATATATATATATATATATATATATATNGAAGATAACGTCATGGGACTGATAATTTGACGTATTCAATAGATTTGTAGCTTTTAGATGCTGAAAAATTGACAATTTTAGAGTATTTATGGGGATTTTTTTCAGAGATGCTTTAAAGCAAGGAGAAGAGACTAATACAAACACGTTACATGAAATAAGTTTGAACGAAAATGTATTGCGTAACAGTACTACGAATTTTTTAAGTATTTCTGGACACAACGAATGGGAATAAATATTTTGCCTCTCTTCAAGTGGGGTATTCCTGTACAATGTAAAAAGTAATGATACTAAATTCTGGGGGGAGGAATTATTGTAGATATCGCTTCAGACCATTACAATTCCTCAAAATAGGAGCCTTGGGCGTCGACTCACTTCTACCAATGATTTTTTCACATTCGGAAGGCGGTCTGGAAGTCCTTTTCCGGAAAGCCCTTCAAGCAGGGCGTCGAAGTCACTTGGGGTAATTTATATGCAACTTTGATCACAGATTGATAACCTACCTTTTCTACAACATTTGTGCGAGTATATAATTAAAATTTCTGATAAATAATTATTCCTTTAATTAACTTTTTCGGTGATTTCACAAAACAGATAATTCAAATTAATGGGAAATTATGCGTTAATACTTTTCATAATATGTTTGTTTTATGAAGAAGTCTTTTAAATGTATCTGAGAAAGTATGTGCAATGGTTTCGCATCACTGCTTTTTTATTCGTTACAAATAATATGTACACTAAAACAAATGTAACCTACAAAATCGAGTACACAACAGAAAATAAAATAAACTAGTTAATCTTGCATATTAACAAAATATACTTTTTCATTCAACGACGAATAAATGAGATAAAAGAGATGAGTGACAATCTGTGAACAGAAAAGCTATATCAACAGATAAATAGTCAGTTGTTAGTAGAGTGCTGCTAGTATAAAGCGTTTTCTCTTCACATCCTCCCGTTACTGATCTCTTGGTAGAATTTATGTACTATAGAGTGGTACACTCTTAGAATATTTGTTCTTCGTGGAATAACAAAATGCTTTCTTTAACTAATGCGGTGGTTCCAGTAGGGCACACTTGAAAATAAAATAAAAAATAATAAAATAAAATCTCTTGAGCGTTTGAAAAACACCCTAAAAAAGTTCCAGAATTAATAAATAATTGTAATCGATTCCGTTTTTGGCGGGTTTAACTTATTTCCTTTCTTAATTTTTGAATAATTTGCTTTTAAATTTTGGTCACAATAGAACATTATTTTAACATTTTGGTTCATTTATCATTCAGAAAGTTTTACTCTACTGCCTGTATTCAACTTTCTGTAATGTTACAAAATCTAGCATTTTATAAATCTTACGAAACCTTAAGTGCGTGTATTTCGTAATCAAGTGACGTAAATTTTACTTTCAACTTAAAGTACTTATTTCATTTCTCATTCCGATCAATACCCAAGCCTCTGAAGGCTCTCCTTTCTCGTAATATCTCCAAGTGCAAGCACTCTTCAGTATGAACATTGTTTTTCATGGATTTGAGTTGAGCGACGTTGAAGGGGAAGAATGAAATACTCAATGAATAGGTAAGTTTATAAACAGAATGTTTTTTTAAACTTGACAAATACAAATATCTCAAACGAGAAATGTTTAACCAATCTTTTCTTCTTTTTATTTTTAATTTGGAAGGTAAGTGGTTTTACGTGAAGTTAACACTTCGAATATAACAAATATAAGATTTTCACAAAACTAACTACGCCATTATTTTGTAGTTATAAATATATTATCCGATACTGTTCTGTTTTATTAGCCACAGCAAATGCAAGTTTCCCGTCCAAATGTCAAGTTTCTATGTTTAATCAACGCCTAAAAAAAGAATTAATTTGTTAGTCATTCAGGACAACAATCAAACATTTCCCCTGCGTTTTACCTAATACTGAATAAAATCTCTATAAATCCAGAATATTGTAAAAGTTATTTAATTGAGCAATTGTTTAATAAAATATCTGCAAATCCAGATATTTTCTTTTTGGTTATTTCATTGAACAATATTTTTTCTGGAAAACTCGAGTTAACATCTAAATAAGTTCGTGAGTTATATTAAGAATAAGATACTATGTTGTTAATCCATACGATATTGGTGAATGAGTCAGCCAGTCAGGAAACATACTTATGTAAAGAAATAAGTAATTATTAGCATTGTGTTTTGATCTGATACAAGTTTTAGAATCTGTTTCAGAATAAAACACTCACTAATACCATCTATCTCGTCACACTTCTTATCTAGTCGGACCATGTGTAATAGAACGTATTATAGTCTCTCCTTGCTGAGATCATGAAAATCTCGCGTCTGATTCATTCTCTTGTCTACTCCGTCCTGCATGTCCTCACAAGACCGTTACCCACTCTCGTCTATCTGCTTGTCTACTCGCATGACAGACAATGAGAAACGCCCTAATAGTCATGAAATAAGTACATAAATAAATTTATTGTCATGAAAGCAGTACAAACTGCTCATGACCTCGTGTAGGACAATCCAGAACCGAACAAGGGACCATCCCATAAATTCTGATCAAGGGGCCTAAGGCAGAGACGGATTGAAAATTTCCGCACACTCAGATAAGAATAACTAGTGGTGCACGTACTTTCTCATATACGTTTCTCAGTCTGAACTAGAGAGCGGCATTAAAGCATTCTATTAGGAGAGGGATGATTTGTACATGTTACTCTGTATTTTGACCGTCTTCATTTTACCCAATTTAAAAAGTTTATTATAGAAATATTTTACTAGCATTTATATAAAAGAGTCTCTAATATACAAATTCTGTTTTCTACGTATTTTTTGGGAGATAAGATCAGCAAGATTTTATATTCTATTTCAAAATATATATTTATTAATAAATATAAAGATAAATAGGATATTATTAATGCGGAAACAAAGCCAGCAGACCATAAATATTCTTATATAATTTAATTAGGAACTAAAGAGTTAATTTTTTGCAATTTGATATTTCAAAATTGTATTAATAATTACTAATCGTATCTATTAATGATTATGATTAAATAGGTGATACTGTTTGTTTTATATACTTCCTGTTATTTCGTAACGCTCCTTATCTATCTCGTCAAAGAATTCTTTGTTGAAATATATATCTAACAATAATACTAATTTTAACGATTGAAACTGCATTGAATTAAAAATATCATGAAAAATAAACAAAAAAATTATAAAACATTACCTTCAAAACAAAAAATACACGTAGCCAAGTTAATTGTTAAAACGATAAGAAACAATATAAAATAACATCCTCACGCATCAAATAATATAAACAGACATTAAATATGACACAAAACATGCACTAATTAACAAGAAAATCCGGCAAAGAATCCGTGGAAGATTCAGGATACGAAGAGAAACATAAGATGTAGACATTCCTCTGTTCTCCTTTTCAAAGTAACACATAAAAATGACACATCTACAAACACATACGCTCTGGATTCACACCATTGGCAAACTTAAAACCACTTACATATACTTGGCATAAAAGACGAGTGTAAGTAATAAGTAAAAATACAATCCATTATTTAAAAATGTATATGATGAACTAAAACTAACATTTTTGTCACAATATTAACTGACAGGCGGATGAACCGGACGCACGTCCAGCCAAAAACCACTTTTTCGGAATCAAGGGTCTCCAAAACGGATATTTCCACAAATATCTCGGTTTCGAATTTTTTCACGATTACAATACTTTCTATATACTACGTATATGAGAAAGTAAAAAGTTAGCTACGTGTTATAATATCAATCGGATACCAACAAATTTGTATTTCACACAAAAATTTGTTTCACTATTGCTATCAAGCTATAGATTATTCAGAAAACATTGTTTATGAATCATATCTTTTTTTCCAAGAAAAATATTTTATTGTTGATAATCACTTTATATAATGTACAATTATTCCACACATAATAGAAAATTCTAACATTACTAAAATATTTTTTAAATCCATTTTTCAAGCGACGTCATTATATGGATTTTTCTCTCCTCCTTTTCATTCTCGCTGAACCCTGTCTCTTTGCTACGTGTGTCTGCACCATGGAGAGCTATTAGGGTTGGTTACGGATCTTCCTTTATTAAATCTCGTAGTTTTCAGACCTTTGTTGAATATTCCTCAAAGTGAGTATACAAATGTTTGGTGGATATCAATCCTGCATCTGTTGTTATTGCTTGTTCATGCCTCATCAACGATAATGTACTTCCTTCTTTCCTCACCGTATAAACGGCAATTCAATTGTATGTGTTCTGCGTTCACATCCTCTTGATCACGAAAACATACGTTCATATCTGCCATCCCTGTTCTACTTAAATACTCCATGAAATTTCCATATCCGGTGATTATCCATTAAACAGCCTTAGTTGGTTTGAACCACCTTCTTTCCTCGAGAAAATCTATTCCCTAAACTCGCATCTCTAAAACCAATCAGAACGCGTCGTTGTTTCACGTAGCTTTTAGATCTTTCTGAATCACCGCACCCTCCAATCATACTACGCTCTTACTTGGATTGCTCGCTGATCGAATATACTGTTTGATTTACGATGTGAAATATCTCCGTCACCCTCGAATAAAATCCAAGTCATCGGATGATATGACTGAGATATGTTTTCTCCTGTCGTCCAGCCTCAACATCCAGATTGGCTCCCAGACCTACTCAGCCTGCTATAAAATGAGTACCCGGGTCTATCCTGGGGTCGAACCGGTCGGAGCGAGATACTGACCACATCTCTTCCTTTTAGTGCCGGGGTCAAGAAATCGCGCGAACTCTACCCTCCGCGAAGGCCAAAGCCCACAACCGAAAACCCCATATAATTCAAATGAGCGCCAAATAGGAGCGCGTTCGGTGAGGCATAAGACGCGGACAGAGACTTCGGGAATTCGATCGTGATATTTTTTTAAAATGTGAATACACCTTGTGGAGCTAGCCACGTGAAACTTGTCAGAGGTAATTGATTGGCGGAATTCACAGTGCATAAAATGTAATTGGAGTGGGGAGAATTGCTGAAGAGGAGGAAATGCGTTATGTATCGCTCTCATTATTGCGTGGATCGTCAGAGGGGAGGGTTTGATCTCAACATCTTGCGCGAATCGTCGGAAGGTACGGTTTGAATTGAATATTCCGGGAAGCATTGGAGAAACGGAAACGGGAGTCGGATGGTTGATGTGGGAGTTTGATACTGGAGTTTCCTAATTACAAAAGGTACGAAAGTTGAGTTTCTGCTCATTTAATAAATAAATGAAAAAGTTCTAATACTAAAATGTATAAAATAAAATAAACGCAAAAACCCTTTTTAAACGAGATTATATGCAAATTGAACTAGAAAGTAATAAATATTGTTCAGTAAAATTGAAACTCAAAAGAGTATAACTACAAAAACGTCCCTCCCTTTGTCATGTGCAAGTACGTAGAGAATGGATAAATGTGGATATTAAAAAGATATAAGTACAAATTTTAGAAGTTTGAGGCGTTAAGCACTATAAATACTAATACTACATGAAAACTTCTGAAAAGAGTCGTAAGCTTTTAAATTATATATTTCATATTTTAAAATATATACATTTATGTACCTTCCAAGTAATTGCAGGTATGAGTAACCGAAGAAAGAACTTTTTTATAGTTATACTGTTTTGATTTTCAATTTTACTGAACATTATTGTTTACTTTTTAATACAGTACTTAGTAAATAAATGCAAGTAAACAAAAGTCTCATATGTTTATTTTCTAATATTTTTAGTTCCAGCAGCTGTTTTTTCGCTAGCGCATTGTTTCTTCTACTTCTATCGATGTCAATTTGGACCGCTGGGAGCGATCGCCGTTTGATAACAAAGCAGCGACGTCGTCAGATGGACAACAATATGAAGCTGGTAGTAGACGGAGTTCTAACAGCACTGAATGCTAAGAGACGGTCTGGAAAGCAGGTAATTATATTATAAACATGCTAAAAATCCATGTAGTGTTTTTTTTGTACCTTCTCACCGATACAAAAGGACCTAGGTGAGTGTAGTACTGAAGTGACGATTCTAAAGGTCATAGATTGCAAAAACAGAGATAGCGCACTAATGATCACGAAATTTTAGATGTTTGGATAAATACCCTGATTATTATTTGGGCATTCTTCTAGAATCTCGGGAGAGGATTAAGAATATCTTCATTTTACTTCATTTTCACCAATTTTGATAATTGGGAATGAAAGCATATTTCTGGACAACAAATTCCGATTTCATTTACACACCGCACTCCACTACTTACCGCATTTACTTCGATTCCCAGAATAGCTTCTTCATATCAACTCAGGTACATTTTCGTATCAACTCAGGTTCAATCCCATAAGGATCTCACAGATTCATACAAATACTTTTCATGAGACACGTGAGTGCATGAAGAATACACACATGCATGTGGTAAGTTGAAGGTTATCAGCCATGTTGGTACTCAATGATAGGTTTTATTAGGAGTTGGTAAAAAAAAAAAAGGTTGGTCCAGACTGACGTTTCGGATCATTGATTACTCCATCTTCAGAGCTATAATAGTGAGTTTTTCATACATTTGATGTGTTAATTGTATGCTTTGTATAACATCCACACAATAAAATAAAAAATATGAAAATAAAATCTCTTGAGCGTTTGAAAAACACTCTGAAAAAGTTCCAGAATTAATAAATAATTGTAACCGATTCCGTTTTTGGCGGGTTTAACTTATTTCCTTTCTTAATTTTCGAATAATTTGCATTATTTAAGACTTTTAAATTTTGGTCACAATAGAACATTATTTTAACATTTTGGTTCATTTATCATTCAGAAAGTTTTACTCTACTGCCTGTATTCAACTTTCTGTAATGTTACAAAATCTAGCATTTTATAAATCTTACGAAACCTTAAGTGCGTGTATTTCGTAATCAAGTGACGTAAATTTTACTTTCAACTTAAAGTACTTATTTCATTTCTCATTCCGATCAATACCCAAGCCTCTGAAGGCTCTCCTTTCTCGTAATATCTCCAAGTGCAAGCACTCTTCAGTATGAACATTGTTTTTCATGGATTTGAGTTGAGCGACGTTGAAGGGGAAGAATGAAATACTCAATGAATAGGTAAGTTTATAAACAGAATGTTTTTTTAAACTTGACAAATACAAATATCTCAAACGAAAAATGTTTAACCAATCTTTTCTTCTTTTTATTTTTAATTTGGAAGGTAAGTGGTTTTACGTGAAGTTAACACTTCGAATATAACAAATATAAGATTTTCACAAAACTAACTACGCCATTATTTTGTAGTTATAAATATATTATCCGATACTGTTCTGTTTTATTAGCCACAGCAAATGCAAGTTTCCCGTCCAAATGTCAAGTTTCTATGTTTAATCAACGCCTAAAAAAAGAATTAATTTGTTAGTCATTCAGGACAACAATCAAACATTTCCCCTGCGTTTTACCTAATACTGAATAAAATCTCTATAAATCCAGAATATTGTAAAAGTTATTTAATTGAGCAATTGTTTAATAAAATATCTGCAAATCCAGATATTTTCTTTTTGGTTATTTCATTGAACAATATTTTTCTGAAAAACTCGAGTTAACATCTAAATAAGTTCGTGAGTTTATGGTTAAATAGGTGATACTGTTTGTTTTATATACTTCCTGTTATTTCGTAACGCTCCTTATCTATCTCGTCAAAGAATTCTTTGTTGAAATATATTTCTAACAATAATACTAATTTTAACGATTGAAACTGCATTGAATTAAAAATATCATGAAAAATAAACAAAAAAATTATCAAACATTACCTTCAAAACAAAAAAAAAAATCCGTAATGTCCTTTAAGACTTAAATCCCAGTGGAATAGATTTGATAGTAAATTATCTTTAGAATCCTGTGAATAAGTAATATTTACATTCATAGGAATTCATGTTATATTAATTGAGTAAGTTTTGTAGGTTTCCCAAAGACCCTGAACTTCGTCAACGATGGATTATAAATCAATTAAGATAGTGTTCACATACAGCACATGATAGAGGAAATCTATGACTTCACAAATAACAATAATTATAGAGACGACATTTTATACTACGTTAGTGGATTTTTTGTGAAAAAAGTAGATAGTTATATGAAATGTACAGAATGTACTAAACTCTTACTCTCCCAAAGTAACCCTGAGTTAATTACTTTTACTGCACTTATCTCAAGGGAACACCTTTTCAAAGTGAAGTTTTTAGATTAATTAAGTTTTTGTATAGATTATTTAGGTGCAATAAAGATACGAAGGCATTTTGTTCCAGAAAATGTGTTACAGGAGTGTATGCAATTTGAGAGACGTTTGTTCAATAATCATCCCTTCAATATAGAATCTCGTGACTATAATCACGAAATGAAGCTAATAGGTACTTTATTTTTAAACTATGTCTTTTTGTCATGCAAAAGATAAGACTTCAACAATTAATAAGTCAAAGCAAGGTATGCGCCAAAAGCTCAACAAATTTATTTTGTTTCAAAATATGTAATGTAAAAGTGTTATGGCTGTAGAAAAAATATATCATGTGCTGTGTGTGAACAATCTATTAAAAATAAATATTAATATGGAATACAGAAATTATTTCACTCATTAAGCAATTGCCCTTTTTAGTCGTAAGTATTTAACAATAAAACTTACAAATTCGTGTTAAAGACAAACAGACGCAAAACGTCAGTGGCCCTTGTGTTTCGCAGGGCTGGGCGACCCGACCACTGGTTTGTGGTGGGGGGCATCTGAGCGACCGGCTCGCTCGCACTGCACGGACTCAGCATTTCATAGTTCGAGTACTATGGTCTTGACACACTATGACCTCTCGACTGTTCTCGTCCATTGATTTAGTTGGCTGAGGACACAAGGATCCTGTGTGAACATCGCCACTCCTGCTGGATTAGACAACGAACATATCGGTGAACAGGACGGTCATAATTGAGTGAATTAAAACAATATTATTTATAAAATAATTGGACTTCAATTACAATTGAACGATTCTTTATTCAAACAATTACTAATAATGCTTGAATTACGAAATACCATTATTATGATTGTTGCAAATTCTGCGAATTTCATAATATAATTACAATTGCTATTGATTAATATTCATGTCGATGAACAAATACATTAAAGATAATCAATAACAAGATACAACACTGGTTTATTATCAAGTCACACAATGCGTAAAATGACATTTTCACTGTAGTTGAGAACATCAACGTTTCGAGGTTTAGTCTTCAGGTTCATTATAATCCATAAGATTGTAATATTACATATATCAAATGTTGATGTGCCAGTAACAAATGTTGTGAGATATCGCATGTCAAATTTTAAAAACATTGATAATTAAGTAGGTTCATGTTAAAATTCTAAAATCCGCCAGATATGTAAATCAGCATCGTTACTTTCGTGCTGTACGTCTTTTCATCACGACGTTAGAGTTAAAACCCTCGTTAATAAATCAGAGTTGTATCTTGATTTTGATTGTCTTTAATATATTTGCACATCGACAAGAATATTAATATATTGTATTGACAATCAGAGTGACGTAAACAAATTGCTATTAATGTTTGAATTTACGATATGTTTTTTCGCTATTGTAAGAATGTAGGGAAACTAGCGAGAGGATGCATATATTTCTTCCGTGTACCCTAAACGTGGAGAAGATATGTGTCAACTTTTGGTCAGGAGAAAGTGGCAACGAGTTGGGAATAGAACCCGAGGCTCTTACATAGATCGCAGGGGTGTTAACCTCTACACCATCCGTTCGCCTTCTACAATCGTACACCCCGACCTAAAGATTTTTATTTCATCCAGACCTAAAATTTAACGAGAGGATCACCAAACTGAACGTCAGCGGCTGTCAAGATTGTGGAGTAGGGGGACCCAAGAGTTCGTTGGGAGCGGTGGGAAACGATAGCGGCATGAAGCGTAGGAACAATTACGATTTCTACTCTATATTACGCTCGCCAACGACACTTTTTTAGCAAAATACATCGGTGTATTACCTATACCACTTGGTTACTCAACTCTTGGGTGCTATAAGCCAACGTTTTCTTAGAAAAACTCTTTTTGAATGTTTTTATTTTGTCTTTGGCGAATCCAATATGATCTTGAGATATAATCGTTTCAAATTCTGTATTTAAAACAAACTTAAATGCGTTTACAGAATGAAAAAAGGATTATTCATTCTGCACATATCTGAACCGCAAAATTTGCTTTTTTTGATGCGCAACATGGTGACCGGTTTCGTAAGTAAGTTCGGAACACTTAACCTCAATATTCCCGGAAGATGAAGTTTTTTTTTTTGTATATGTGAATAATAATATTAATCACAACATTTACTCATGTACATTTCTTCATAATGGGAAGTATTTTGATTAAAATTATTTGCATTTTTACAGATCGTAGTTTACAGTGGACCGATGATTGCTCCAGATGCTATGATGTCAATAATTCACGCATCAGACCTACCAATACTATTGACAGGAGAATTTGTTAAACCTGAGATATTGAGACCCAATTCAAGAGGGGACCTCATGGTGTTCCTCCTGCCTATGCTAATAAAGGATATACATTTCTTATGCAGCTTTTGGAAACTTGTGCTTCTACATGAAGCGTGTAGGGTGAATGGGGTATACGTCGCTATTTGGCCGTACATTAAATCACCTGTTCATTATTTGCATGATATTTTCAATAGTTTCTACTATTATATAGGTACTGATCGATTAATTATTGTGTGCCCATATGTTATACCATATTCTGCGTATGTTATGCAAATTTCTGGAGACATTATGTCGATAAAGGAGGAAGAAATTCGAAATATTTCATTTTTACCTCAGTTTGGTGACTCTTCTTTATCGCAACGGCGATTCGACAAAATTGAGTATGGAGTACTACCACCCAAATCATTTATGACTGGTCAAAGAGTCGGGAAAAACAATGAATTGATTGAAGATGAGCCTGATTGCAGACTGTACAAAATTTTACAAGAAAAGGGAATAGTGCCAGACCCAAGCGATGTTTTTGTTTCAGCAAACATGTCCGATTGGGCTACTTTATCTGTTAATTCAGTGTTCATAAATACCAACTTTTTGAGAATTCCTACGGCCCCCTTGTTTCAGTCTGACTTGGTGGTTATATTCCGTGGCGCGTCGAGAATTCCCTTTACTGCAATTTTGATCCGACCTTTTCACGGCAGTGTTTGGCTGACTTTGGTTCTCTTTTGGGTGATACTTGTGCTTGCATGGCGGTTCATACAACCAACCAAAGCGTGGATAACTTCTGCTGTTGAGGTGTACCAAATGATAATGACGGGCAGCTCTCATTGTTCGACCCCTCGAACAACTCAACGGCTCCTTTTGATCAGTGCCATATTGCTTTCTCTAATTGCATGCAACGTTTATTCTGGTCTGCTCTTAGGTTTCCTTACGGTACCACGCTACGGACATAACCTTCAGTCGTTGTCTGAAGTGAATGCTTTTGTACAGAACGTCTACATGAGCTACATACCAACGCGTTTTGAAACATTGAAACCTACGAAACCTCTCAGAGTTTTGGCTGGAATAAAAATCACCCATATATTTTCTAATTACTCAGATTTCAAAACTGCCATGAAATCTGTTTTAATAGACGATCACACTGCAGTTATAATTCCTGCGCATTTTTATAATGGTGTTTTAGATACCTCTTCAATTTATGATAAAACTATTCCAAGGAAATTTCACATCGTGAATGAACACTTGTTTACATTTCATCATGGTCTGTACGTGTTTCGGAACCACCGAATATATGATAGAGTGAACAATATTGTCCTTCACGTGTTACAGGGAGGATTGTATGAGCAATGGATGAAATTACAGAAGTACAATATAAAAATGGATCAGATTCTCTTAGAAGAAGAGAAAATTAATTTGGATCTTTCTCTGTTTGTTGGGCTATTCATTCTATTGAGTCTCGGTTTGGGAATCGCTACATTGTCTTTTCTATTGGAAATGGTTTGCGTTCATTGGGTTCATCGATTATATCGTAAATACCAGTTTCAATATTTTTCTCGTTTGTAATGTCTGCCTTTATTTGTGATCTTAACCAAATAAAACAAGTTAATACAGTTTTACATTACGAGACTTCAATAAAAGGTTTAAATATTATTTACGTTTATTTATAATTTGGTCACTTCATACTGATAAAAAACTATTTGATGTAAAAAAGTTTTGGTACATTCAACATTTTACGTTGCATTTCCGTATTGATCATGTAAAATACTTGGTCAATTTTCTGTTAAACATGTTGTAAATATGACAAAGATATATAATGTTCTGAAATGATAATTTCTTTTGAGTTTTACGAATCTCTGTAAGTATACTTCGTTTCAAATCCCGTGTGATATTGTTTTATTAAACAGAATGTCAATGAAAATCTGAAATATGTGCTTGGATGGACAAGTCATCTATCACGATACAAGTACAAACTAAAAATATGACTGATCAAGGATCACATTGTGTGTCCTAGGAAAGTTAGAAAAATTGCTGTATATAAAAGTAATTGAATTCATTTGACTAGAATTTTGTATCTCGTAATTTATTCCATTTCATATAATCTGCACCAGTGTCAAATTCCGTGTACCTAACTGTGTCATTCCAGGAATCTCTATACAGTTGTTATAAACTTCTAGACAGATAAATAAATAAATATATTACGGAAAAAGTCTTAAAATTTGATGCTACCTTTATTCATGCATGTTATGCCATTTACACACGTACAAACATTCAATAATAAAAACTATAATTTATATATTTTATTTCTTCAGGGACAGTCATTTTTTCTGACTAAATCCAAGTACACTTAAGGTTTACATGGAACAGTAAGAATGAAGTCTTTAATATATAAACATTTTTAAAATGTTAAAACTATATCTAGATATTAACTTTTCGTTAATTTTACAATTTTAAAAACAAAACGTGTTTCATAAAATAAGAAAACTTGTAGGAAACACAAAATAGTGTAGGGATGTGATAATTGTTTAGTTCTTCATATATTGTCTTATAAAGATGCAGTTATCAGTTTTTTTAAAAGATACTAATAAAGGAAGAGAAGTCCATCATCTATATGTGTTAAAAATTAAGGATTTGAAAGCCAAATTTTGCTCCTCAATAACTGAAGGTTAAAATTTCCAGTTTACTTTCGAAATCGCGGCCGAGACATTACATTTTCTTATGAATTTTCGTGAAATAAAATTGAGTTCACTGAAAGTGAACGTTCGGTAGAATTTTCAAAGAAGATTATTAAAGAGTTTGGAATATTTCGTGGTGTCAATAGAAAGAATGGTAAAGAACTAAGTGAAGACACTGTTAAGTCTACAGTGGTTTATACAATGTATCCTTTGCTTTCAAAAACTATTACCGGAATCCTGCAAAATCTCACAACTTACACAGTACCTTTTTAACGAATAATATTATTTATATAGTTAATTCACTCAAATATTGTCGATTTCATTGATATTTAATTATATTTTTGACGAATAATTTTATTTTGTTTATTTTGATAACAGAGTATCATACTGGACCTACATACCAATACAAAAACCAGTACAAAAAATTGGAGAAAAAAAAAGAATGTGAACTTGAAGCGAATAAAAATGCATCCTCAAAGACGTTTTCCCCAATATGAAAATATACGCTCGATAATAAATAATGTGCGTTATTAAATATGTTTTTATTTCCATAATACGCAGAGAGATTAATTTTAAAATTATATTGAAAGTGGCGTGCAAAAAGGTATAATCCTTCGAGTTGCAACTCTAAGAACCATAAAAAAACGCAAATCAGAAATCTAATATGTATGTGTTAGAAATCAATCCGAACTTGAATTTGCGTGGATTCGCGGCGATATTAACTACACACTAGAAAATACAATTATGAAAAATGCATCGCAATCTGAAATTGTACTAAATATACAAATGTCCGAGAACTCCGAGTAAAAATTGGTGGGATTAATGTAGAGCACATTAATAGGAGCAAAAATCATTCATGTGAGCATATGTCCGGTAATGTCTCCCGAAGGAGATATTATGAAACAGAGACAGTGTGAACTCCAGACAAAAAGTGCGTAGAGCAAAACTTTGTAGGTGGTCAAAGTTTAATAACAAATACACGCCTAGCATCTAGGTCGCATGTATTGGCGAGTATGTAAATCCTTTCGACGTCGAGCGAGGCTTGTATTGTTACTAATGGGTCGAAATTTGAACAAATGTTGTAATTTGTTGCAGCTGATCTTTGAACACATATATCACTTCCTTAATTGCCCTAATACAGCGCATGTCACGCTTTTTTTGAATCGTTTTTAATCTGCTTTTGTGTCATATCTCCTTCGGAAGATATTTCCGGACATGTGGGATACAGCACTCGCTGCTTAATACACTCATTGGAAGCAGACACCTGAACCGGAGGGACCCTAGGATCTATTCCGGTCCGTAACTATTCTGGAATCAGATTAATGTATCATGAAAAATATCAAATTGCTTTGTCCTGATTGAAAATTTGAAGAGGAGTATTAGCTTATGCAACATTTCTGATGTTCCCATTTAACGTCCATCTCCAAATTTGGGTGGAACCGTGCTTTAGTGTACTTCGCTTTTGTTGACGAAGGGGCTATCAATTAGACTTTTGGCAGCACATGTGATTAATGAAGCTGGTGATAATCCAGTAGAACGGATACCTCAACCATTTTGATATTTTGACTTATTCCAGGTGACGCAGTAAATTAATTCAGACGTGGAAATAGGGTTTGCTTTCGAGAAATGGATGAGAATTTGGAGGAAACGTACATATTCTGATTGGTTAACCAAATTCGTTAGATGTAATAGCTTATGTCAAATAATGTAATTTGACCAATTAAATTAATATACAATTTCCTTTCGTCCACCACTCCGATTTTACACAGCTGTTGAAGTGTACATATTTAGTTCACAAGTTCGTATTTCAGTACTATTTGACGAAGGTTCTATTCGTAGCCGTGTTAAAATTCCCGGTGTAGAGTGGTGAAGTGTTGTGGAGTGTTGTGGAGTGACCTTGAGCGAATAGAACCTTGGTGAGAGCGAAGAGTTATTTTGAGAAGGGAGATTACCTCTGAGCATCTGCTTCAAACAGCGTGTGTGCAGAAGCAAGAGATGCCTTTCAGCGACCGCACACCAGCCACATGCATCACTCGAAACCAAAATATCAACGACTCAGTCATCACCACGAAGTGCCAAATAATTTTTATCGCCTGCGTTACACAATGCTTTGTTATATTCAAACATCTCTTCTATTGATGATGAAAAGAAACTAAATATTTTACAGTTCTAATTCGGATCAAAACAAAAAGAATTAACTGCCAACTCCTAGCATCTGCACTCCGTACCTGAGAGAAAGTGGATTATATGCAATGCAGATGTTTTCATCTGGGGTTAACTTTCCCAAAACAAATGTAAGTCCACTAGTGGAGATTGGGGTAAACTGGTCACTCCGAGGAAAAACGTTTTTCAGTAAACTTATTAAAATGAATTTAAATTATAAAAAGTATTTCATATGTAGAAAATTTAGTGTAGAATCAATATCTATCAATAAATCTACAATATCTTGAAATATATATTTGAAATTTTTGTTTTCTCCAACTCCTGCAAAGTGACCACTTTGCCCCATAGTACGAGGAAAAGTGACCAGAAAATCTTGAAATGATAAATACTTATATATACCTAACTCAAACTATATTTTTGGTATTAATCATTATAAATTACTTTACAATACATTATAAATTGCAATATTAATGTTGCATATACAATATATGAACATGAGGTTGGCAAAAAGGGCCTATCATTTTCTTAGAAACTCAAGTTATATAATTATTCTTAAAGATAAAATATACTTCAATAAAACGTAAAAAAATTGTTTAAATGGTTTCCCAATGCGTTAATGGGATCCAAACCTGAAGTTACGTAAACCTAGTTATGAAGGAAATTCACTGCCTTCATGTTAGCGAGCAGCATGCCCATCTTGCTCAGTTATCATTTTATTTCCCTTCGTTTATCTCAAATCTAAATTACATCTCATAAAATGATACGAAATAAATCAAATTTTAAAAGTATTTTATAAATTTATAAAAGTATTTAACTTTACTAGAATTAAAACTGATTACAAATAATACTTTTGATTTTGTAAATACAGAGAATTCAATAAAAATTCTAATCCATATATCGTAAATCTAAATAATGTTTAAATAAGCAAATAATTCGACTTGCGAAGCGGCCAGAGACCCTGGCCACTTTGCCCCGTTACCTGACTACTTTGCTCCATCTTGATAGTGGCCACTTTATCCCGTTGGACGCCATTTCACAGAACCACAACTACTTCAACGTCTAACATTCAATTTCGTCAGATGCTGTATCATTTTTAAGGTAATAAGACTGAGTTTTTAGTAATTTATTTATTTATTTTATGTCTTTTGGTGAGGTTCAGGCCATGAGGCCTGCTCTTCCACTTAACCGTTGGACTTGGAAGAAGGAATTGGGAAGGAGATATGTTGGGTTACCGGGAACTTATGGTACCGAATCGACATTTGTCTGGAGTGGGTGAGAGAAACCTCAGCTGAAAACCTCACCTAGTTCGGCCGAGCGGGGTTTGAACCCACGCTCTACCGCTCAGTGGGATCAGAGGAGCCACTAGACCTCTAGGCGTCCGCTGACGGTAGTAATGTCGCTGTACAAATTGAATCAGTAATGAAAAAACAAATAACGAGAAAATAACTCAACACATCAGTGCTAGAGAAATTTAAAAAATGTGAAAACTTAAGAAATCTCATTAGCTGATCGCAAACACATTGACCGAACACTAACGGCTTCTCTATGAGTTAGTTCACATCTGCGTCGCCAAATTGAAGTAGTTTCCAGTGAGTACTTGCCTGTGACCATTTTACCCCAGTCTCCCCTACCTTACGCCCCCGGACTACCCAACACTGTTCCTTCCCGTTCCGTAACGAAAACTTGGGATTACTGTATTATGAACTCAGACCCGAGTTTGACTAAAGAATGTAGATCTGACTTGTAAGGTTGAATATGGCGAACGTCTGATCGAATTTGAATGAATTGGGCGACAAATAAATGAAATTGTTTTAATTTTTATTCCATTGAATCGCGTTTTTGTTGCATTTTAATCTATATTTTTAGAAACGGTTGATAAATACTTAGGTATTTATTTTGTAAAAACGAGTACAAATGAGTTTAATTTTCTGAAATATTATACATTCTTTTTCTTAGTCTATCAGCAGTTTTCAGCATTTTTCTCATTGGTTTTCATGTTTCTTGGATGTTTTATTAACATATACTAATTTCTTTATTTCTCTAAACTCTTTGTAAAAGATACAGTAATATATTATCAAATACGTATACCGTAAAATAAACGTTTTAAAATTGAGATCATCCTCTAATAACCTCCTGGACACGGGAGAAAAATCTCTTTCAAAACGCTTTACACTTTTTTTGTAAGACTTGCGTTGGACCACAGTATTAAAAGAACAATTGATGATAGATAAAAAAAGTCATGTGTCACAAAAATAAATATTTAAAAAAAATCTCGTCCTACACCAAGATTTCAACCAAGTTCGAAACGAATAATTAACCATGAAAAAAAAAATACTAGAATAACGATATGAGCTAAATAAAAAACAAAATGGACAATTATAAAACAGTGAAAGAAGAGATAAAGGATTTCAATTACACTAGACCATCTACGAAAATTTATATTATTTTCAATAGATAGCTATCGAGATTTATACAGAAATCTCTTAAATTGCAGTGAGCCTCACCACAAAGTAACAGATTAATTATGTTATGTTGAATGAATATGGGAGGCGGAACCGAGATTTGCGAGTCTCCCAAGGTGAATGTCAATAGTAGGCTGGGTCCAGATGTGAACCAGGTGGCACAGTTGGTGAGATTATCAGCCCGTTAAGCCGAAGGCCTCGAGTTCGAATCTACAAATTTTAGCGAGGAAAACTGCGAGTCATCACCTTGTACGTACTAAAAATAAATATCTCAGTTTTGTAAAGTTTAGTTTATGGAAGCTGCTTTTACATTGAGTGAAGAATAGAACTCTTGAATACAAATCAGATTTCAGAGAGGATTGAGACTCACACAGTTTACTACCTAGTTCGCGTCAACTTTGCTAGGAATTGGTGATCACATCGCTGACATACCTTTTTATCAATTAGCGAAATGTGTCCATAAATATGCCTATTACTCGTGTTTTCCTTATGTTTCTCTAATCTAATTCACCAACAGCTCCAGAAAAAAATTCATACCTCTGCGCTTTTAGAAGCTTTTTTCAGAAAGATGTTAGGCTGTGTTTTTAAAAGACTCCTAAATTTGTTGTGTAATAGTTTCGGACAGTGATGTATCTAGTTCGTAGTCACGAGGGGGTGGATTAACCGGGGAGTATTTCTGTTTGAAAATTATGGGTTATTAAATATTTTTAAAATATTAAAATATTGTCTCTAAATAAAATACATAAACTCATCAAATACATATTTAACATATAACAATATTAAATAGTGACCAAATTTATTAATTGTTTAAAGTGACAAATACATATTAAATGATACAGATTTCGTGAGCAAATGAGAATGTTACAAAGATACAAATCAAATAATTCATGGACGTCTCAAGACTTTGTAAAGCGGGTAAAGGACCTGTACAGACAGACGTCGACTACTGTCTCTCCACAACACGTTAACAATGGTGGTCAGCCGTGAGTTGAGCTGTCAGCAATGCGGTTGCGCTGTATCGCGTATTGCAGAGTTGAGCCTGCTTGGAACATACCTAGTGTTGCTAGACGTTTCAATCAATGCATGTAGCACAAAGAAGTTATTATATACATTTATATTACGTTTGCTTATAACATGTAAATGTAATGTGCGGTGTACCTGGAAACACTCTTACAAAGTATGCCTTTATCGAGAGTTCAGGCCCAGAGAAATCTTAGCCCCATTAGCTCTCCCCCCCCCCACACACACACACAAAAATCCACAACTGGTTTCGAATATATCTATCTCCTCACTTTGGTTATGTTCGTACTTCGACATAGTTTTATCTATTCTGCTACAGAACTGGCAACACTGAGACTACCTTGTCGTCTATTCCTCTCTTCTTCTCTATGTTTATTCCTTGGATCTCCTTTCCCCAGTCACATTCCACCGGGCACTTCTCATAGTTCTTTCTTATTTGTTAAACAATTTAAAATGTATCATTTATACATATTCATCTACAAACAGACTATTAGTATTGATATTGGTGGTGCTGAGGGGGTCCATACGTCCATGTTTAAACCCGAGAGTGTCGTGGGTTATGCATACTATATCGAGGTATTCACTCACAACGAATTTTCTAGTCGCATTTTGAGTGAGTCATTCGGAAAGTCAAGAAGTATTTTTTCTGTTCTCATTATTAGTAGCGATATTCAAAATAATTTTTTTGTTTACAACTTAAATGAGTGTTAAGCTACTTTTCTTCGTAAGTGTTTGAATTTGAAAGGCGTTTATCACAGCATTGAACAGGTTTTGGTACCTCTGCTTCGTAGTCTGTTTGCGCGAAATCTTTTTAAACAGTTAATGCGTAGGTAAGTAAAAACATACGTCGTAAAACTGGATAGAGGCAATAATAATCAAAGTAAATTATTACACTTTTCGACATAATCCCTTGTTAAACTTCTAGATTCAAATAAACCACAAAAAACGCACTACTGCACGCTGTTCTTCTCATGCAACACAACTGCCATCGTTCACTGGTTGTCTCTGACTGACTGCGTGCCTAAGAGATGTCACGCAGCCTTTAAGACAAGCATAAATATGCTACCATCTGCTGACAAAAATGCGCATGTAATTTAAAACAGTGTAAGGGAAACTGACGTTCTTTAGTTTCCGAAGGCATATTTTGTAAAAGAGTTACACACTAAACTTACATGTTATAGGAAAACTTAATTTACATTTGAGGCGAGGTCCATGCAGGTTCAACACTGTTATACTAGTATAAGCGATACAGTGCAACCGCATTGCCGACAGCATAAATCACGGCTAGCCTCCGTTGTTATTAACGTGTTGTAGGCGACATCTTTATGTACGAGACCGTTACCTGCTTCACAGAGGATGGGACGGTCTTAGAACGATCGAAATTTGTCTATTTTACATGCTTCATGTCATCTACAGACGGAAAACGTATTTCTTTTAATTTACGAGTTGCCGTTCTTCCTTCCTCCCATACGTTGTGTAATCTCTATGTATGTTGTAAAATGATTGTTATCTCACTAGTAGATCCTTTATTTATTGGTAGTCCGATTAAGAAGATCTCTTCAAGACAGTTGTTTCATAGAATATATCCCAAAAAATTCTCTTGATTGGGATTTTATTTTATAATCTTCATATATTTTTGTTGATTGTCCATTATGTTAATATTAAAAATATATTTTCATACATTATTTGATTTGTATCTTTGCAAAATTCTGATTTGCTCACGAAATCCTTTTTCTTTAATATGTATTTGTTATTTTCAACAGTTAATAAATTTGGTCACTATGTAATATTGTTAATTGTTGAGTATCTATTTGATGAGTTAATGTATTTTATTTAAAGATAATATTCACAAAATTTGTGTTGTAAAACCGTAATGTTCAAATATAAATGCTGCCCAGTCCCTGACGGTACCCCCCTCCTTGATTACGGTCTATACCCGCCACTGAACATTGTATTAAGTATTGCGATCTATTGTTATTGAATAATTACTTTTATGTAAACAATAAATACTGCATTTCATAATTATAGCACCCGGACATGGATAAAAAGCGATAAAAATGATCTGAATTGAAAACAAATTTACATTTTTGAATCTAAAAAAAGAAATGTAGAATAAAGCAACGTGTTCGTTGAGCTCCGATGCGAGTCACGTAAAACCATCCGGGATGATCAAGTACCGCGCGTATTATAAAATAAATAACAAAAATATGTATCATGATCTTGCATTTTTCTTTCCCTATTTTACCTCCGTTCTATGTATCATAGTTAAGATATGGCGTCAGAATCACATTCGTGCAACATTTGTAACTTTATTCTTTCGCTTCGATCACATCAATTCATGGTGTCCATTTGATTGTGACCCCTCCCTCCTAAGTCCCATCACACTCCCAGACAACGAGCGAGGGCGTAGCCAGGGTTTTGAACTGGCAGGCAGGTCTCGTTCTATTGCAGGGTACATAAGACACATGGCGTATGGGCATGGTAGTTTAACAAAATGCTGGAGTAGTGGCGATACCGCCACATATACTATATTTTCAATTAGATATTAAGAAGTAATAAAAAGTCGGTTAGACTCGCATGTTGTGATTGGGAGATGATATCATTATCAGAAAATTTTGAATGCCATTGATATCTAGTAGTTGTCGTCATGTCATGAATAATTTATGATAATTGACGATGATTTAACTTTCGTATTTATAATTTGTCGAGGGATTGTAATCTTCTTGTTCACTATAATGTTTCGTGTTTAACACGAGTCCGGCCCCTTAGTTCACTAGAATGGAACTACTTACCAGACTGTGGTCGCACTACTATTTATATAAAGATCGCACCTTTGTAAATGTGGACGTACACTTTTGATATTTGTTGGGACATTCATGTGTGTCTACAGTGATATCTCTGGACCAGAGTGTGATTCCGAGAGCACCCACCAGGTCTGTCCCGTGTCAGAGACTGCTGACTCAGTCGGCCACCCTACCCGCCCGGGCTGGGCTGGGTTTTGGGCTACAAGTGACCTACCAGTATGAGTACTGATAGACGGGGACACGTCTAGCTGTCATATTCCTACTGCTTAATGCAAGGGCAGTAGCTGAGCAGCGATCCTGCTCACCGATCGGAAGTGACCGCCAAGCCAATGGGATTCAAGCTTCATTCCCGTGCCACGGGAGGGGAAATCACTACCCGGCAGAGACCAACCCATTTAAGGGGCGTCAGGTTGTCCGTAACCTGAGGGTTCAATACCCCTACCCTGCCTACTCGGTTTAAAGTGCTGAGTGACACCCGAGACCAAGATTAGGACCACTCAAGGACGTGACTTGTTCTCTACCACTGCGTGAAATCCCCAGCATCCGATCCGTTGCTCCAATTAAAGAGATTGGGTACGGGAGTGGAGAGGCTTGTCTGTTCGTCCAGTTGTTCACCGAACGGATGCTAACTTAATCCGGGTTGACTCATTTAAGTGCCTACCCTTCAGACACTTAGCTGTGTTCGAGGGCAAGTCCTCTCCCCGTGTGTCGGGATCCAGAAACCGTACCGGATCCCAAGCTGATGACGGGTAACTGCTCGAGACGCAACTAGTTTGCCTCTTCCACCTGTCCGAGACATACTTTCCATTTGCCCAGGGTATCTAGGATCTGGACGGGTTACGTGTCCCGGTAGCAGTACACTCAAGGTGGTGGAACACAGTGCACCCCTCGTTGACAGAAAGGTTTCCCTCCCTACGCCGAGTCCATCGAGGCCCCTTACGGGTTCTCTGCTCGTTGTTAGCCGGGTTTCCCTAGCAACCTGGGTTACCCCAACGAGTAACGGCCGATGTCCCTTGCGGGAACATCTCCTCCCTCGGACCGATCCGTTGCCCGCTCGTTCGCAGGATTGGGTACGGCATCCGAGAGGCGCCCCAGCCGGTCGGCAGTGGGTCCGGCTGGTAGTGGTTGGTGCAGCAAGCTAGGATCCTACCGGACGGGTCCACTCCTCGCCTACTCGGTTTAAAGTGCTGAGTGGCACCCGAGATCGCGATCATGACCACTTAAGAAAATGTCTTACTCTCTCCCACTTCGTGAAATCCCCAGCATCCGATTCTTTTCTCCATTTAAGGAGATTCGGTACGGGAGTGATGGGGCTTGTCCGATCGTCCAGTGGTCCACCGAACGGATGCTAACTTAATCCAGGTAGACCCAGTTAGTGGGATATTGGGTCCACCCTTCAGACACTTAGCTGTGCTCGAGGGCATGCCCTCTCCCCGTGTGCCAGAATCCAGAAGCCTTAGTGGATCCCAGGCTGATGACGGTGTCGTGAAGATATTGCTAAGTTACAAATAAGTGTTGCGAGAGTGTTGGCCAAGATGGGTGGCGTGTGTAAACTAGTGGTGACACGCATAAGAATGTAAACCATTTTATACGAACTGGGTCAGGGTAGCGCAGAGAGTGCTGAGCTAGGTCGGGGAAGGCGACGTCACGGTCAGTGGATATATTTAAGAAAGGGTTCCACGAGGTTCGATCACTTCATTTCTATCTGAGATCACTTCTACCTGAGAGACGACGGAAGACCGGAGTCCACGTGACTTGATGCCAACGCAAGCTCTGCGGAAGGGTCACCGATCCAGAATCGGGAGCGCTCTGCCACTCCGAGCCAGGGAAGGTCTGAACCACTGTCCGTCACCGTTCCCCACCGCCGGGTAATGACCACCCGATCTGCACAGGCCTCGGGTTCCCTGACCAGTTCTTCCACCTTCCACGGTCAATGTAAGTAAACTACTTCTACCCAAGCTGCATTTTGATTGACTTACGACTAGGATTCCCAACCACCCTCTTATCCCCTCCCCTCTAGTTGTGATGACCCCGCGCAGGCTTAGATACTCAGCCAACCTCCAGAGGCCTCGCAGCGGCCCACCACAACAAAGGGTAACTGCTCGAGGCGCAACTAGTTTGCCTCTTCCACCTCACCGAGACACCCTTTCCATTTGCCCAGGGTATCTAGAATCTGGGCGGGTTACGAGTCCCTATAGAAGTACACTCAAGGTGGAGGAACACAGTGCACCCCCCGCTGTCAGAAAGGTTATTCTCTCTACGCTATGTCCGTCGAGGCCCCTTACGGGGTTCTCTGCTCGTTGTTAGCCAGGTTTCCCTGGCAGCTTGGGTTTCCCCAACGAGTAACGGTCGATGCCCCTTGCGGGAACATCACCCCCCTCCTCCCTCGCACCGATCCGTTGCCCGTGAGGTGTCGAGATTGGGTACGGCACCCGAGTGGCACCCCAGCCGGCCGGGGGTCGAACAGACTGGTAGAGGAATTGTAATGATGGGAGACTTACGATCTTTTATAGACGAACAAAATTTGCTTTGTGATAAAAACTAAAAACGTTTCAATTTTCGTTTGAAGTCGCCGTCAGATGGTTCAAATTATAACAAGAAACATAACAAATCACCTAAACATCATATTAAACATAAATATAAACACTTACCACATAAATAAATAAATTTATTATCAAAAAATTTCAATCGATTACCACATAAATAAATAAATTTATTATCAAAAAAATTAGTACAAACTGCGTTTGATCACGTGGAGGACAATAAATGAATTTACTCTCCGGATGCAAGCAAAGGAACCATCCCATCAATTCCGATCAAGGGCCCTAAGGCAGAGGCGGATTCAAAAATTTCAACAAAAGTTACTAGATAAGATTAAAAGTTAGCTGCGAGTCATAATACTAATATAATGTCAATATGTTAGTAATTTTACGCACAAAAAATACATGTACAAGTTATTATCGAACTATAGATTATTCTGAGTATAGTGTTTAAAAATCATAAGAATTAAAATAACACTAAATTCACGATTTATTGTTACAATAAACACGCCCCTAGACAAAGCATAGAGAACCTGTATAAGAAATCCGCCTCTACCCCAAGGAAAAACGGAGAAAAACCCAGGCCAGGATGGGGCTACAGAATTAATGTACACAACCGTGCCGAAGTTGAGTATACATAAAACTAAATTAATATGAGCCATAAGACGACACAATCATGCAAGAAAATAGTTTTCTTTTTAATTGATATAAGTTATTTAAAAAGTACTACAACAATGGCGTGATAAAATACAAGACGGATTTAACTTTTATTAAAATCAATAAATTCTTTACATTGTAGAAGCACTGGCGCGGGAGGCAGTTTCTAACCACGGATTTGAAGAGATTCAATTTCATAATATCTTTTATATTTTTGGGCAGTGAATTATATAGAACGATTCCCGAATGATACGGGCCTTTATGGTAAAGAGTGGTTGACACTCTAGACCGATGAATATTATTCCTATTGCGAGTATTGGGTTCGTGAACGAGACTGTTTCGTATAAAGCAAGGGTGGTGCTTCAGTAATTCGGTCTTAACAAACAAGACCGTTTCATAAATATAAATGCAGGGAAGTGTTAAGATATTTAATTCCTTCAATCAAGGGTAACAAGAGTTTCGGGGGTGAGATTTACAAATTATCCGAACTATCCTCTTCTGAATTCTAAAAGTTTGAATACTCTGACCGGAATTACCCCAGAAGGTAATGCCGTAACGTAAATGGGAGTAAACGTTTGCAAAATATACGCAACGGGAAATACGTGGACTAACTGCGTTAACTAAGATTCGGAATGCGTAACACAATTTGCTTAAATGGGAATTAAGATTGTCAACATGACCATTTCATTTGAGGTTGTCTTGAACATGGAGACCTAAGAATTTTGTATTCGTAACAGTTCTTAATTGTGTTCTGTTTAAAGAAAGAGAAACCTGGGGTAACGATTTCGTGATACTATTGTGAAATGACATAGACACTGTTTTGTCAGTGTTTACAATGAGACGATTTGCATGGAACCAAGTCGAAAGGTTAGACAAAACTTTTTGAGCATTGGCGTGTTTACATAGTAAATGATTGTCATCAGCAAAAATAACCATTCTGCAATCTGATGTGGATGATGACATGTCGTTCACATACAATAAAAAGAGTATAGGGCCGAGAATTGATCCTTGGGGTACTCCGCAAGTAAGTGGCTTTGTTTCTGAAAGACAACGCTCAAGTATTTTATTTTTAGTATAGGATATTTCTACTTGTTGATATCTATCTTTTAAATAAGAAGTTAGCCATTGATGTGGAAGTCCACGAATGCCTAAAGAATGCAATTTGGAAAGGAGAATTTCGTGATCGATGACATCGAATGCTTTGGATAAGTCAAGAAAAACACCCTGAGGATTTTCTCCACGGTCTAGAGATGTGGTAACATCGTTTAAGAAGGAAAATATGGCGCTTGTAGTGGAAGAGGATTTCCTAAAACCGTGTTGATCGTCAGAGAGAATGTTATTTTTTTTTTTAATCTAGAAGACGCTTATAGAATAATTTTTCTAGGATTTTTGAGAAAGTGGGTAGTAGAGATATTGGTCGGTAATTTCCAATATTAAGTTTGTTTCCTTTCTTGTGTAAAGGTTTCACTTTAGCTCTCTTAAATATATTGGGAAACACCCCTTCCGATAAANTGATTGGATTTAATATAGCGTGGGATGAAAATTTAACAATGATTTCGGGTATATCGTCTATGCCTATTGAAAATTTGTTTTTTAATGAGCTGATGATTCTCGTGATTTCAGTGGCGTTAGTTTCGGAAGTGAACATAGAATTGAGAATGTGGGTGGATGTAATTGGATGATATGGATATAATTGGAGGATAGGGAGGTAATTGGAGGATAGAATAGGATAATTGGTGGATAGGGATTGGAGGATACAATTCTCATATTGTTTAAAAAATTTATATCCACGTAAACTGGTATTTTTGTACTTGACTATATACGTACGGAGCAGCGATAAGTCGTTCAGCTCAAATAAAATGAAAAAAAATGCATTGCAATATTTATTGTTGAATTTTCTTGTTTATATCTTCAATTATTTTTAAATATTTAATTATAAATAGGAATTCTCATAAATATACAGTTGGTCGCTTATTGCATCATTTTTAATTCTAACATTGTCATTAAGTATTTTGCAATAAATGAATTATTAATTGATAAAAGTTATGCATATAGTATTATTACTGTTATTTTTCTATTTCTAAATGTTTAAAGCAATGAGAAAACAATTAAAGTCGATTAACCATCAATCTGAACGAAAGTACCATTTCCGTGCAAAATGATTTTGGTTATATGCAAAAAATTACTTAAAATTGATTAAATTTTAAAATGTAGATATTTGTTAGTTGTATAAATAAATTCTCTACAATTTATATCCAGTAGGTGCTATCATTTGAAAACGCCATTCTAAAGTTAGGTATGCTCGAAAAGTCACAAATTGTGAATTTTACCTGAAGTGCTAAAAATGTAGCTTTTTACCGTAAATTATGAATATGCCAATGAATCAAATAGAAATATTAAGGTATTTATTTGACGCAGAACTTAATGCTATTTAATTTTTGAGATAGTAAAGTTTATACTATCACATAAGCGCACATTAAAATCAGAGGAAAACTGAAAATTGAGCAAATGTTTTGGCAATTTTCTAAGCCAAAAAGTTATGCTTACCTTGAGTTGCCATGCAAACTCAGATTATTTAGCATCCATTTAAGGTATTAAAACGATTTCCAGCTTTTCTTGGACTAAGTCCTGGAAAAATTCTTATTTTACTGGCCTGCTTGCAGAGATCTACGGCCATTTTTAGGTCACAGTCTGTGGGAACGAAGCTGTATCATCAGCTAATTGTGCTTTTGTAGAATTTAGAGAATTGAGAATATCTAAGGTACAAATATTTAACAGACTTGAGGGAGCCCTGCGTGGGTGACCATTTGGTGTGAGTTTGTAATTAATCTTGACTGCAAATACCCCGTTGGTGATAAAACTTTGAATAATTTGTAATGCCAATCGTGCATAATTTGAAGAGAAGGCCAGTGAATCAAACTTTATCGAATGTTTCAGAAAACTCAAGAAACATTTCAGAATTTTTTTGTTTTGAAAAGATTTCGCTGTTGTTTCCATGAACCTCAGAATTCAGTGTGTAGTGGTGTGATTAGGTCTAAAGCCTAACAATGTGCGCAGAATGTTTTGAAAAACTTCGAGCTGGCATTTTAAGGCGTTGAAGAATAGGTTTTTCAAACATTTTCGGGAGATTATTACGAAGTGCTTCTGTACTTGTGAGAGATAACCCAGACGAAGAAAACCGGAAATGTTTGATTTTTTAAACTCTTCTATTCCGACAGAATTTTTAATTTTAAGATTTTTTACTGTCGAATGTACTTTTGAAGGTGAAATATAAATAGACTAAGGGAAGACTTATGTCACTCCGACTCTCCTGCTTGCATGGTATTAACTGGGGAGATAAAGCTCTGCGCAACCCGAGCAAATCAGCTGAGACCACGTCTTGTTCGACGAAGCCAGTGAATGTACTTTGTCTTTAAATGTGTAATAATTTTAAATAAGAAGTCAAAAAGTAGTAGTCCGCGTGATACAGTTTTCATTGGCATGGAAAGGCATAAACATATTACGAAAATAAGACAAAAAACTGGAAAAATATATGTAATAAGGAGTCCATATTTTTGTCTACGGGGATCCCTCTCACTGTCAGGTGGATTCTCAGGGGCAGTTAATACTCGTCGCTGCACCAAAGCGAGTCACCACTTACGTCGTCTTGTTGGACGAAACACACGAATGTACTTGACATTAACTAAATCTTCTATTCTTTTTTCACAAAATTGAAAAAGCAACCATTTCTTTTCAATTTGTTGCCCTCATTGTGTTTGCATCACCTTCACTGGAGACTTACTTCGTCGCAGTTTCTAGGCGAAAATTTTCTTGTTGGACGAATTTTGAGAATGTACTTTGTCTATTGTGTAAGAGTTGTGATTAAATGTTACTAATATAAAAATGGCTTTAGTGTGAGGTTTAATGAATGGTATTAAGGTGAAAAAAATATTTCGGAAATATTTCAAAACTTTTGAAATAATGTGCTAATTGGAAACTTAGACTTATAACAACAAACTGAGTTTGAAATAAATTTTCTGTTTTCAAAAAATTGTGACAAGTTTCAAATTTCTTGTCTACGAGAGTGGAGACACGTCGTTCTCACTTACATGCTTGCATGCATTGACTTGAAAGATAACTCGAAACAAGTGAATACACTTTGTGTTTAAGTATGAAATAATTGCCAATAGAAATTGCAAGACAATAGTCTTCATGTGATCTTCAGAGTGGTAATACTTCATTAATAATTTTTTAATAAGAAAAAAATTGAAAATTAAACTGTAAAATTGATTGTGAGTTTAATAGGATTATTTAACTTTAATTGTAAATCGGAAGGACCAAGGGTCGCCATAGTAGATTTACTACTGCTCTTCCAATGACTGATACAATTCCTCAGTATAGTGGCTCAGAGATTTTGCGAAACTTTGTCAACTTCCCCACCGATGGATTCGCCTCCCGAGTAATCACCCGTTTTATAAATAGTGGAAATAAAATATTTACTTTGTTTTCAGTAATGCACTACTTGCATTTGCGTGGTTGCTTTGAAATGCACTTCTGTGTAAGAATAACATTGCGCTGCAGATAAAAATCCTTTATCATACGTGATGAAATGCAGTGATGGAAATGATAAGTAGTGACCAGTGATGTAAATCCGGGTGATGTTAACTCGGAACAGGGTTATAGCTGTTGTGAATCACACGAAGAAAGTATTTAACGAGTTCGTTAACGTACATCTTTATGTATTTTAAGTCAAGTCAAATTCCTGGGGGTGAGGAGCGATCGCCCCATCATTCTGTTGGTTCCCCCGTTGGTCACAGTATGAAAATTAATTACAGCGTTATTATGATTTATCATATGTCATAAATCTTCTCCAATTGTGTGGAACTTTAAAAACTTTTGACTGCTTTAAGAGGACCATATAGCATGTTAAATGAGCTCCGAAGGAGCACAGTAGTCAACGGAACGTGGAGAGAAGTAAACTTTCCTCGGTTCAAGCGCTAAGCTATTTTATGTGAAGTCACAACCTTTGACACTAAGCTTTCTTTGTTCGAAAGTTAATCTCACAAATTAAACTGTATCCCATTAATCCACGAAAGAAACAAGCTTCAATTGCAAATTTATGTAGATTAAAGTGTAAAACTAGAATTTTCATTTGGAAGAACCATATTGCTCCCTGCTATATCTCATTTTTGAAGTCTTATATCTTCATCTGATTGTTTCACAAGATTGTTTCATCGTACATTTACCGTAACAATGTGCTCACTTCTTCTCCTGGATGTTATAAAAACGTACGGTTTGAGAATATGTCAATTAGCAGATTCGTTGGATACATTAAAGTGTCAGTCGATATTAAGAAGCGTTGGTGCTCGCTCTTGGTGGTGTAGCATATGGGCACAGCACCACGTAAAAATAGAAGAAAATTTATATTTACCGAAAATCAAGGTTAAAATCCGTGTTCACGTATAAAATGTGTAACAAAAAAGCCCCTACCAACTTTCAATTCGAGTAACACCAGTTAGTATTGATTTGACCTTTGTTCCTAACTCACATAATATGCAGAAACTGTTGTTTTTAGCTTCCCCAAACCTCTTTACATTAACGTTCCCGTAAGTAATTTATACATAATTATAACATTATTTTTAAACTTGTACGTATGCTCTGCTACGTTTTGCCCATTTGTCATGGATTGTACAAAAATTTGTTCAATGGTACAAAACGTCCTAGCACGTTCTTTTACGAATATTGTTACCAAGATATGACTATAAAACAACCATATTATATTAAATGCAAAAAAAATGCGATGTATAAGTCATACATAACACTTAAAATGATTCGAGCGAAACTTACTAGTCAAAGCATATACTTGAAATTTGTTTCTCATAATCTGCATAATCTGCAATTTCAAAAGAATATACTTTTAAAATTGAAAACAGTGTCAACAGTGGAAGAATATATTTGTCTAAAGGCTCTTCAATTGGATTTTGCTGCAAACATCACTCAGAAGTAAGATTATTATAATTTTAAGCGAAGTAATTAGTTAAGTTGAAACTCGTTGCGAACACGAAATAAATAGGGCACGTAGAGAATAGTAGTTTCGATCCTAATGCTGAAAAAAATCCATTAAAACAGACAGAAAATATGGGATTTAAAATAATTATTTATAGCCGGTTTATGTGCAGATTAATTAAATAAACATTTTGAGTTACTGTTGTTTTCATCATTGAATGTTGGTTATACTGTTCGGAATGAAACTGATGAAGTCGCGTTGGTGTTCGCCTTCCCTTGTCTCCAAATATTGATGGCAAGGCTAGAGTTAAGTGATAAAATATTAATAATATTTAAGGTTATGCATGTTCCTTTATGCTAAATAATCAATGTTAATCATAGTGTTGAATTGCATACTTGTTTTTCTTCTTCTCATTTTACAAATGGATTGTGTTGTTTTCAATCATTTGTTAGAGAATTACGTATTCCTGATATTATCACGTACTTCCATGAATTATCTCTCTAACAAATAAAGAAAATATTTGGCAAAGAGAGGTAAATTTATTTTTAAACTTCTCATTAAATGTGTTTCATCAATGCGTTAGAATGTTAATAATGAAGTCCCAGAGTATAGACAGACAAACGGGAGAGAATTATAGTGGATTTTATATATATATATATATATATATATATATATATATATATATATATATATATATATATATATATATATAATAAACATTNAAAATTTAAGTAACAATTATTATGTACTAAATATTTTAACAATACGAGTGTGAGCTAACAAAGTAACCGACTATTTCGAAGATAATATCTTTCTAATTATGTCCATGATTTTATAATGAAACTTATTTTGATCGTCGAAGATAAAGAATCAATTGAAAATGACGAAAGCAACTACGTAATAGCGGTCTGATCAGTTGTCTTATGGGGGTGTGCACTCATTTGGTAAAATCTGGTACAAATCGTTCTTTTGGTAATTCCGTCTGACCAGTTATTATTATTAGAACTGATCTTTCTTTGCCTCTGCAGAAGGAGGTGTTCTTAAAGTTCCGGAAGGGAAATATTATCAGATATCCTCAAACCCTCCCCGGGTAGAAAAAAGGATTGATGTCAAAACAGTGATTCAGAGTCAAAGAATTTGATCTCCTTTTATTACTTTTAAAATACCGGTAACAATATGATTTTTAATTTTGAAACAATCTATGCACCCTCAAAAATGCTCAGTGCAGTTTTTGTCACTTCTAAGTTGGATATTTCAAACTCTACGCGTATTTTACTTGTTTGGTGTTACCTGATTCAACACCATTTCCATATAATTATATAAGATATATTATGACTTGTATTTCTAAATTTAGTCCAGTAACCAGGTTTCAAATTATGGTGAGAGATAGAAACGTTATGTAGCAACAAAATTCAAAGTTTGCATCTTGGATTTCGAATTTCGTTCGAATTACCTCAATAGAACGTGATTCATTTCGGACGAATAAGGAAAACCACATAGTCAAAGAATAGTCACACAGTCAAAGAATAATTAAGGCGAAACACGAGATAAGACGAGGTTCCGGCCACAAACTATCCGCCGTGTACTATGTATATGTAGATTCACAAGCATTGCATTGTAAATGTAGATTATTTGCATTGCAGATTATTTGCATTGCAGGTGCATTTATATGTAGATACTGAAGCATTGCATTGTTTGAACAAGATGATGCAAACACATACTTCTGCAAGAGTGTGGCAAGTAACTGGTATCTCTATTGGATTTGCGAAATTGAAATGAACCTTCGAGGTTTTTGAAGCTCACGATGTAACCTCTCCGTAGTTATGACGCGCACTTGCTTGCCTTTTCAGCTGTGTGAGTAGTTTACAGAACGGACTGGATTTTTACAATGGTTTTTTTTACTAATTAAACTAATGAAATACAATTTTCTTTTGTTAAAATGTTTCTGAATACGTTGTTATAAATGTTAACTGAGAGGAGAGTTCCCTGAATGACGTAGCTGCCGTCTAGCGTCATGGGGGTCGGTCGATAAATAAGCAGAGTTGACAACAGTGAGCGTATATATGACAGTGGAAGATACTGACCGGGAGAATGCCTTCAGTGGACGCCTTTCGCCTGTCGTACGTCGAATGAATGTTTTGTTCTCTCAAGGGCGACCCATAATTTGACTGCTTTCTTGATTAGTCTCTTGCAATCCCTTCGAATGAGCGTTAGGTTTTCTTAAAGGAGGACGGATTATTCGATTCCTTCCCACTTCCCAACAACTTTGTTGAGGGAATTGTGTTCTCTGGACAGGGACCGACCAAGACAAAATCCTCTCCCTCCAAACGGAATTTACCCACCATGGCACCATGACGCCATTCGTCAGGTCGCTCTGCCATAACATATGAGTTCCTTATTTAATGAAATCTTGGTGTTTCCAAGAGTTTTGCTCGTTATTTTGCCTGAACAGCCAGCATGAAATGTTTCCCCTCCTTTTCAGGTTGAGCAAACTGCACTGTCACGACTGTGGTAATAGTATATGGTACTTTTAGAAGGCATTTTTATTCTTTAATTATTTAAAATTTGTATGGTCTCTGTCCCCCAACAGTATAGTTTTTACTAGTGTTTTCGAATAAAAAAAACTCATTATATTTTGCATGTAGAAGGTAAAAAATTTGAAATATTATCACAAACATAATAGTTAACATTCGCTGAATAAGAATTATTTTTGACAGTTTTAGTTTATTTTATAAAAAATAGTAAATTTGACATTTCCGGAAAAACGGTAAAAATTTCGCGTTTTTTGAAACATTTCTGTTTGTAAAACAGTATTGTTCATTTTTAGAACAATTTTTTTAACTTGAGTATAAGTAGAAGAACTTGAAAAATTTAATAGTGTTCATAGTTTTTTTCTACAATTTCTTTTGTGACATCTACAGCAGTTCAAAGAAAGGAGTCTATAATAAAAAATCTGATAATATTGAGGCACATTGAACAATGCGACCAGGATCGTCTAATTGATGATACTGTAGTTTATGTCAAACTGAGTGTGAGAAATGGGGATTGTAGCTGTTAGAGAGTAAAACGAAAATATTATGCTTTCAAACATTCAACAAGGGAAAAGGGATTTCAAAATATTATTAAATGCCATGAAAATACAAATATATTTGGGAGTCATAGTCTTTAACACGTTAAATTTTGAAAACAACTTAGCATACGTCAAACAAAAAGTCCGTAACATACTCAACAGTACGATACGCGTCGGGATACTGGAATATGGCATCTCACGACATGATTTATACATCTTATATGTCGGTGCAATAAGATCTGTAATGACTTGTGGATGTGTCATTTGGGCGGATATGGTAAACAATATCACATATAAACGCAAGTTAAGATCTGTTGAACGACAATACCTCGTTCATATACCAGGGACTTATAAAACAGTGTGTACAGAAGCACTAAATGTATTGTTAGTATTAATGCCCCTCGATTTATATGCTCAGAACATTAAATATCGTTGTATTCTCGAACAAAACGGGCAAATATAGCTAAATGGGCAAATAGTAACAAAAGATGAAAAAACGAAAATCACAAAAGCGTTAATGACAGGATGGCAAGTCCGATGGACAAAAATGATAAGGGACGATTAACCCATGAAACTACAGGTCTCAAACGATCGGAGGAATAAAAAATTATTCCACCCAACAAAATAACGGGACTTGGAAACAACGGTTCAATTAATATACGGGACATGGAAATACCAGACAGTACCTAAAAAGGATAAATAAAATAAATCAGGACATGTGTGACTGTGGGGATGGGAGAGAAACACCAGATCATATTCTGTGGGACTGCCCTAATTATGGACCAGAACGAGTAGAATATCAGAACAATTACAAAAGACAAGACATTTTAAATACCAGAAACAGCCGAACATAGATAGAGACCGAGAAGAAATATTTTTAATTTGAAGAATGCATCGGTAGAATCATGGACATTAAACAGTTGCTAGAAAAGTAGAAATTGCGCACGTCTCCACGATGACGGGACGGGAAACACTTCAATGATGGAAAAGATGCGCGGAGAAGATCAATACAGAGGAGAGAATGAAACCAAAGAGTACCTTGTTTTGCAAAACCACACATACAAGGTTTCCTATTGGCTAAAGCAAATAAATGAAAAATAAAAATGAATGAATGTAGTTTATGTATTAGTATGCGAGCAGTGTACTTGTTTGTTTTACTGCAATAAATATTTATTCAGCACCTCTCGTATTCTCGTTCCACTTTTTCCATGGACATAACAAACTTACTTACTATCATTATCGCTGAAAATGATTTAATATTTTATGCTGAATTATCTGTCTTTAAAAACCTTGTCATGCGAAAAGTTTATAAAAATAAATATCGATTTACTTCATGGTTGGTAAGTAATTACTTGCCGAAGTGGGTACGTTCATTACAATTTGCGCCACAAGATTTTTGCAAAAACAAAAACATAAAATGTTAAATATTTTTCATCGATTGTAATAATGAAGTATCAACAAGTTTATATATTGTAAATAGAAATGTTATCCTAATTTAAGATGATCTGGCCTTATAGGAGCCATTAACTATTAACTGCAAAGCAAATGATTTAAACATTTCATTGTTTCATTGTCTTTATTATGGACCGATGTATGATACATCAATATTTTCATTGATTGGGCATGAGAGACAAGCCGAAAGTGAGAATTAGAGAAGTTGGTTCATTGTGTGTGTGGCTTGCACAATAAGCATCAGGACTGAAGGCTTGAAAATAATTTTATGGAAGTGAAATTTCATAATTATCAAAATATTATGTGGCATGAATTCATCACTGCACTTATTACTATTTATGTCCCACCCCCTAATGTCAACTGTTCAGGCAGGTGCCTGACGCCTGCTACTTTTGTTTCTAGGGAACAGTAACAAAAGTGGCATATCTGGACTTACGGAAAGTATTGTGATGTTGTGAGTCTTGAATAAATAATTATTGAGACTTAAGTACACTATGGCGGGGATCATCCTTGGACATAGAGGACCCTTTTTCTCAAACATTTGAGAACTTCTGCATTAAATTTATACTCACTGTTAGTTTACCAGACTCAACCCCTTGTAGACCACTTCTTTTGTGTCAAAGAAATTCAATGAGCATTGATATCGCTCTTCGATGTACGAGTATATGCAAGTTTTTTGTATTTAAGAGTGCTCATATACTGATCAGCATTTTGACATTTGATCATCAGATCATCCCTGAAAATTCCAATTTTTGTCACTGGTTATATAAGTCGTAATGATTTGAATTGGTCTTCAAATGTTCCAACTGTTCACTAGTCACTCTGTGATCCTTCTGCTAGTCTGGCAAGACCTATCGTATTAACTTTGTGCACACCTACCACTTTTGCAAATCTTGTAGCAATTGAATGCACTGTGAGTTTCACTAAGTTGAAATCCTGTCCTCTCTAACAAACATTTAACCAACAATCATGGTCTTGAAGTTCTCTCACTTCCGTCACCTTTTCAAAGGGTTGGGATTACATGGGTCATAAAGACCATTGTTGGTTTTCCTTATCTTCTTAGTCATTTCATGACACTCATTCTTGTTATGACTTTCACATCATATGAAGTGTAGGTACTGGATTTGTCAGATTAATTTATTCACCAGGTTACAAAGTAACTTAATGCAATCCAGTATACAAAATAATACATCGTAGTTGAAGAGAAGATATGCTGACCCTTGCATGGCACGCTTGACCTTAACTAGTTGTGGTCTTCTGCCAGCTCCTTCAATGTAGGCATTAACTCATTGAGTTACCTATCTCATCCAAACAATGAGATGACTGGGATTTTGGTGACTAAGTCATACTTACGATAATTCTGGCACCTGGAAACTTTCGACATGTGTAATTCTTTAAAATGTTGGCATTCAGTCCGGTTTTTCACAATTAATATCACATGACGTCAGCCTCCAACTTCCTGACCAAGCATATGAATCGTATGACCTAGCTTGCTCCCCATTGGCTGGGTATGGGATCCGGTGGAGCCCTCAGACATGCGTGACAGGTGATCTGCTTTATTTAAGATTGTTGGTCCACATGATAATAAACATTACTATAAACAAAATTGGCAAGTAAAAATAAAGATGGTACAGTACATGTTCTTCTCATAACTTACCATTTTTAAATTATTGCACAAGAGGTCAGAAAAGTCATTGCTTGTTGTGAACTGTGTCAGAAATCCAAATTCCCAAATCGATCATTTCAAGGAGAAATGCAAAACATCATTCCTCACAACAAAAATGAAATGATTAGTGTAGACTTGTACGGCCCTCTGCCAAGAACAAGAATGGGAAACAAATTTATTTTCGTCATTGTAGATATTTTTTCGAAATTTGTCAAAATTTACCCGATTAGAAAACCCACATCTTCAGCTTGCTTAAGATGCATGAAGAATTATATTAATATTTGTGGAGTAGCTAAATTTGTTTTGAGCGACAATGGGAGCCAGTTCCGTAGCGAAGGCTGGATTCAGGGGATTGAAGAAATGGGAATGCGGACCGTGTTTTCGAGTATTCGATCACCGCAATCAAACCCCACTGAAAGGATAATGAGAGAGTTGTCGAGGCTTATTATAACTTATTGCCATGACCACCATACTACGTGGATGGAATTAATTCCTAACATGAATGAATGGTTGAATAAGGTCCCTCATGAAAGCACTGGGAAATCAGCATATGAAATACAATGGGGCGAAAAACCACCAAAGGACTTCCCCGAGTTAACTTCCATTTTAAATTCAGGCTGAGAAGGGGAGGGGGAAACGGAACGATTACAGGTCGTAAAACGGAACCTTGAAATGGCGGGCCGAAGGCGGCGTAAATACGATAAGGCAAAACCCTATCAGTTTCACGAAGGGCAAGAGGTGTTATTACGAGTTCCGAAGCCCTCAAATATGAAAGAAAAATTGTATCACAAATTTTTCTTATTGTACGAAGGCCCCTTTACTATCACTCGTATTCCGAACGCAAATGTTGTTGAATTGCAGGACGGAGAGGGAATGGTAAAAGGCCAATACAATTTTCGAAGCCTGAAGCCCTTTCACAGAGACGTAGAGGTGTAATAGAGTTAAGAAGTGTAAAAATAGTAACATTAATTAACGTAAGACGAGTAATGTTTAAATTAGAAATTATTTATTGTTAGGAGCCGGGGACGGCGAGAGTAGCGATTTGACCTTGAAAGAACTTAGGTTTACGTTCGGAAAATTTGTTGCGGTGGTGACGTCAACATCTGGCACGCGCCGGACGGAGGCGGCGCGCAAAGGAATGTTTCGAGGAAGATAGCGCGCGATCACTGGAGGTGGCGCGAGGCCGACAGCTGTAGGAAAGGTGTGAGACTGAAGGGCGCGGGCAACGGAGGTGGTGCCATGCGACCATCTGCTACGAGGAAATACGAGAGACTGGCTGCGGGCAACGGCGGTGGTGGTCGTTACTAGGTCACCATGCTACGCGCGGCGGAACGAAAGAAGAACGCGCAAGAAAAAAAATGTTGCTAATTTAATTAATAGGATTAAATAAGCCGGAGACTGCGAAATATCGGAGGCAGCCATGTGAGTAAGCGTGGAGTGGGCTTAATCAATGAGATATAAATAATCTCATGCATTTAAATTAAGAAATCTGTAATTGTTTATAATTTGTTAATTAGGGATTAATTAAGCCAGAGACAACGAAACATGGAGGTTGTCATGTAACTAGGCGCGGTGTGAGCTTGGTTAATGAGATAGAAATAATCTCATGCATTTAGATTTAGAGATTATATAAAAAAATTTATAATTTGATTAATTAAGGATTAATTAGCCAGAGGCAATGATTAAGACCGGCGATTTGCCATGCGAGCAGGTGAGGTGGGGTCTGATTGATGGGACGATAAAAATTTCCCATGCATTTATAGTTAAGAGGGTTAGGAATTATAATTTTTATTGATTAATTAATTATGGTGTAATTAAGCCAGAGACTGCGAAATATGGAGGCGGTCATGAAATTTAGGCGTGGAGCGGTCCTGATTAATGGAATTAAATATTTCATGCATTATAGTAATTAGGTTTAGGAATCGCAATTTTTATATTATGAACTTAATTTTAAAAATAAAAGTTTAAAAGGGGTTAATTGACCGAAAAAAAATATAAATTAGAATTGGAAATATGCGTAGAGTAAAGTAAGTTTTGACCTAACGTAGGATTAAATAAATCAGATATAATCATGTGTTAGATTAAGAAATGTTTGTTATTAATATGAAATTATGAACTGATTAGAAAGTATTTCAATTGAATTTAATGATCAAAGTGACCTAAATGAAGTGTTCGTAAATGTATTAGGATATTATAGGATAAGTGGGGGTTAGTTTATGAATGACTTCTTGTGAACCGGAATGTAAACAAAGTAAAAGTGGGCGGCAGGAAAGTCTACTCAAGGATGGCAATGATGGGACGTCTCAAAGGGAAACAAAAACCGACCGCACAACAAGAGAAAGGGAGACCCGAAGGATGAGGGGTGGTAAATCGAAGAAAGAAGGTGTTTAAAATGTAAAGTGGGCGAAAGGGAGCGAAGTTCAAAAGCGAGGAATTAATTCAGAGAAATAATGTTGATGAAATTTGAATTTTTGGGATTAATGTAATTCAAAGGTGTATGAAAAAGGATTTTATTTTCGACCAAATAATTAAAAGTGACTGAACAAAAATGGGTTTAATTTAGGAAGCCGTATTCGACAACGACGAGGATGATAAATAGTGTTAATTGGTTTTTTAAAAAATGAGTTAATTAAGAGAAACGTTCCAATGAGAACCAAGGCTTAAGAGGGGGAAATCATTTGGTATTGGGAGCTTTCGGCCACGTGACATTCAAAATTTTGGAAATTTTGGAGAAAAAGAAGGGATGAAGCCCATTTAAAGAAGACAGAGATTTTTCGTCCTCACTCATTGGTTTCGGACATCGAAGTTCTCATAGAGCTCTCACTCATTCGTTTCTCAGATGGAAGTTTTTTTCGTTTCTGACATCGAAGTTTTAGCTCATGTCGCTTATATCACGCAGATCTAGATTTTTCGGACGTAGTTCGTCCGTTCTCAGATATTTCTGACATTGAAGTTCTCATATCGCGCAGATCTCACATCTAGTAGATATTTCTGATATCTCTCAGATCACGCAATTTTTCGGTGGAGTTGACGTAGTTCGCTCACATCCAAGATAACTTAGATTCTTTTGGCGATGTGCAAATGCTCAGGCGTCAAATAACAAACATTTCGCATATCGAACGAGATTGTTGGACGAGCTCAGGCGGTAGCGTCCTCGCATCAAAGTTCGCTCAAAAGTTGACGCTGCTGACGCATCCATTTGGAGGCTGTTAGCGGAAAGCTGACGGCTCTCGCGAACTATTGAGGGATGATCTCCGGGAGGACCTCTTGGCGGCGGTCGTTGGCATCTTGAAGGTATGGTGCGGCTGGCGGTGATTGTATCACACGACACCGTATTTTGCGCTTGCGCGTCCTGGCAAGGATAAAGTAAAAGTGGCACGAACTTTAAAGAACTTAGTGCCCAGAGTGACTGAAACTTTAGATTAATCCTGCCACGAATAGAGTCAGTGTTTGGATTGATTAAGAAACAATTAAAGAGATTTTTGTTAATCAAGTTAAATTCAGTGTAATTTGAGTATCAATTTATGTTGTGTCTTTTTGGGGGAAGTTCTAATTGTGTTTTAATAATAATCATGTCACTTTGGCATTGAAGGGACTGTTCAAGAACGAAGATTTGTTTGTTGTATCTTTTGGGGGTGATTTGTTTGAGTGAGGAATGTCTCCAGTCATTAAAATAGCTTTATTAATGGATTTATTTGCCTTGCGTTTTCCTTAATTGGAACCTTTGCATGGTCCTTTTTCCTTCTGATACAAATCGAACCCTTTTTAGTATTGTGGAACCATGAGAAGAGCTAGCCGGGGCATTCACTTGTAACTATTCAAAATTATTTTCTTATTATTAATTATTAACTTTTCAACCCCGTTCTGCCACAATATGTATGCCAAGTTTCACCTCAATCGGTTTGGGGGAACTGGTTTAAAAGATTTGGCCCAAAACAGGTGAAGTTGCATTCAAATATATACAATTTATTGAATAAATGTATAAATCTTTTTAGTTCTTATGAAAGGGTCTAGATTTCAATTTTAAATTCCATGTCAATACTGTGAGTGCAAAACTGCTACAATGTAAGTACGCAACCCACTGTGAGAATATATTGCCTTACTGTGTATGCAATTGAGGCAGAAACATTTTCATGTTCGTCTCCGAAATAATTTCGTGAACCCACATCCTTGGTGTCATGGAAATGGGCATACTTAAGTTATATATACAGATGAAATCAAAACAATGAGATACAATAAGAACGCTGGAGGAAGAACAAGTAGGGAAAGAAAATTCTTGTAGTACCGTTATGAACACTGTAACAATTGAATTACCAGCGCCGCTCACTACAAGTAGTCACAAATTTGCAGCTTTTTAATAATTCTACGAAGTTTTCCCCAGAATATACTTTCCAAATAGTTTGCAGTATCTGTAGCAGAAATAAACTTAAGAATTTAGTTTACAGAAAATCACGGTAATTCTTTACTATAAAGATGAAATCAAATCTATATGCTCCACTGTGAATTTAGCTTTAATATAGCACTTGGAAAGGATAGCTAAAAATGGTAAACATAAATAAATATTTTTATTTATGAGTGAGGTAATAGATATCAATTTAACCAATATAAAAGCTATTCTTTGAGTAAATACGAAAATTGGTTATCAGCTCGGCGTTAGAAAGGTAAAACCTTGCCACCACCATTTGCATAACCAATTTATATCTTGGACAAAAGCGAAGAAAAAGAAAACATTTATATTATGTATAGGATTCTGAGAGATACTGTGGAGTACTCTCTCACAAACTATAGACAGTAGCATTTTCTACAACAGAGTTCTTGAGACTATATTCAATTTGTAAATACAAAGTACGTTCTTCTTCTTGCATCCATCATTTCATTCTCACTGAGTCTTGTGGATCCTTTGTTTCCAATCCAATCTATTTTGCGATCCCTTCTCTCAAAGTAACTTGATTCGTTGAGAAAACGCATTTTTCTCCGCGGACACATTGTGACAAAGTGTTCGGAACTTTCATGGAACACAAAGACCCAACCTCCTCTAGAGAGTCTCTTTCACCGAAATACAGACTGTGTGGGGGTGTTTTATTCGATCCATCCACGACATAGTTCGCGCTGTCTTTCAGACGTGCACTTAATCCCAAATAAGACATTAGTCCAATTATTATTAGTTACATCCAGTAGAACCTTGTTATTGAACTTTCTTCAATTTGAGTAAATTAAAACACTTTATACTTGGTTTCTACAAAACGTATGGACACTTGTATGACAATTTATGGATTTCTTGTGTTATAGTATTACTTGTCTGTTACACTTTTAATTTTCCGCAAAAATTAATAGACGTACGTTATTTATTTATTTTAATTTTATGTCTTGTGGCAGTGAAGTTTTCTTTTCCCTGTGACTATGATTTTGGGTGAAGAAATTAGCAAGGAAAGATGTTGGATGTTATAATCGTGAGTTCACTGTGGATTGAAAACATAACGTAGTATAAAGAAAATTCCAAACAATATGGACTTGTAAACCTCTGTAATAATTATTTTAAATTACATCTATTGGAGGAAACTTAAAGAAAGAATATTTTAACACGTTCATTTCACATGGACATTAATTATATCCAAAAGGACAACAAATAATCTATTGTTTAATAAGACAAACGTAAATTTTTTTCAAAAAACTCTATAAATAACGCTGACGAGTAATTTATTGAATTCAAAACCGAAAACGTAATTCAACAAATTTTTGAGACAATAGCTAATGTTTTGTGAGAAGAAATTAGATTTCTCCAGGAGTAGCATGAAAAGGTTACACGAAAACTCTCACTGCAGCTTCCCTCCAGCCACGACCTTTGCAGAATCATATTTCTCGTCTTCTAATAAATAAATGGAACAAGAGCCGTAAAATCACTCATGAGTGAGAGAAGTATCCTCCATTTCTAAAACAACGTTCGCTGAAACGTAAACACTTGAATCCCGGCTGTCACTCGTTTCTCCATGACACTCTTAAGTTCATGTCCCTAGAGACAAAGAATATAAATATGAAAATTAAGTCTAAAACACAAAAGAGTAGGAAATGTACTTGAGGATAACTTCCAGTGTAAAGTATACAAAAATACATTTATTGAAGACAAATTCAGCCTCTTGACTTTAGAGGTTTTGTTCATACAATAGAAACGAGTTAACGCTCGTCAACCAACAAACGGATACGCATTGAAGATCTTGTCAGTGAAACAAATTGAACTTTAGGCAGATATTCAAGTTTTCTTTCATACTACTCGAATCCTACATTCGTTCACTGATTTCAGCTGCATCAATTGATTCAATTAAGAATCTCGTTCTTTTCCTGACCCGTGTTTTTCTCCGGTTTTCCTTCGGGTAGAGGCGGATTGTTTTTTACAGCCTCCCTATGAACTGAATAATAACAAATAAGGTCGAAGCAAGACGATAAACATCGACTCGGATAGAAAAAAGTGAAAGAACTGTTAGACCTTGTGATATAATGGTCAAGTTCAGAAGGACAGTTAAGAGAAATTTATTGCAAAAAGATAAAAGGAAGAGTGAAGAGGAACTTAAATACGGAGGAGATAAGTTTCGCAGATAGAGGCAAAGGGCAATAGTCGTGACGGCTCCTTAGATCAGCTGCAGAAGTTTCAGTCATCCCACACCCTTCCCTGCGCGTTGCTGCGCCCCCGCCCTTCCCCGCTAACCCAATCCCACAACTGACAATATCCCAAACATTTCTATTGTAAGAAGTGTGGATAACATCTGTGTATGAAAATAAGTATTTTATTGAAGTTCTTAAAGTAATTCAGCAAAATTCAAGAAGTCTTCGAAAACATATCATTTGGCTCTGAAGTAGCAGAAGCTGATGTGGTCAATTGCACGTCACATGATTTCAGTTTGTGGGTTTGAAAAACTTATTCAAAATATTTTTTTTTGTAGGATTCTCTGTCGACCAAAATACATCTGACTCAAATTTTCAACCCTTACGATTCTTCAGTAAAAAGACCTCAAAATTTCTATCATAGCGACATTTTTTCGTTAAAATAAAAGTAATACCCAAATACTTTTAAAAAATTTCCTAGTAGTCCATATGTGTCTGTAACTGTTTCATTGGCTCTTTATTTTAGAAGAATATTGAAAAGTACAAACAAATTCTTTTTTTAGAACCTAAACGAGTTAAAACATGTCCTTGATTTTTTCTCCTTTGACCTCACATTTCAGTTTTAACTTTTAAGAAAATAATTGAAAATAGTTTGTCTATTAAAGAGTTACGGGCGGAAAATTCTATGTTTCTACAAGTAAGAGATTTAATCATTAGTTCTTTAGTTTCCGCCATAGGAAAACTCCAACCGAAAAAAAAATTAATGCATTTACTGGTGTGTGGCTTCATACATATGAATTATTAAAATAATCACTACAACAAATAATATCATTGATCACACAACATAATTTATTTTGAAATATATTCACGTAAATATACTAATTATTTGTTATACTTGACGAGGAATTGAGAATATAATTAAGTGAATTTTTTATGGAAAGAGGATCCTAATCTATCATTTTTCTTAAGAGGTCCCTAGGAAGCTCTAAAATGAACAGGAATTGACAATTCATTTGATTACATGTTTTGATAGATATGTCCCTCCTGATATGTTACGAACCAAGAGGTTCGTAACATGATATGCTTTCTTAGTACGAATTCTAGGTGCAATAAAACGAAACACAGACAAAACTTACTACAAATAAAGTTTCATTGTATTTCAAATATTTATAGAATCAGTTTTTTACAAGTAATGTAATACGTTTGTTTCACATCAAGTAACTTGTTTCCATTTAAATTTATTTGTAAATAAAAGCATTTTCCTTATTGCACAATTAAGGGTTTCGTACTGCACAAGTTGTACTGTACAGTATGTTAGTACAACCCAGATACAAGGGGTTCGCTCTACTGTCTTGGAGGTAATGTCACAGCGCCTACGATCTACGTTTCTGTTCCACTAGTATGTGATCGTAGCTGTCGATGAATCAGATGGAACGAACTTCAGACGTTGCTGTATTTGGGGTCAAGTTGAAAAGTTGTAGAAAATAGTATACAAGCACAAAGGATTAAAATATAATATAGTTTAGATTTTATAAGCGTTTTAGTTTTACAAGCAGCCGCCGTCGCCGCTGCCACCGTCGTGTGTTGCCTCGGGAGGACCAGGCAAGCATTCGACGTGAGGTGCCTCACGTGAAGCAAACATATTTTCTTATCATTTTAGAGTATTCTAAAGTACAGAGAAAAATTAAAGTGTGACATAATAAAAACACCCGAGTGAAGTCAAGGTGTTATTATATGTCATAAAAGATTAATGATATTGTATCACTACTTTCTTCATTGAAAAGGAAGAATGTTCTTCAGGGAGTCACAAATATTAATTTAAAGCAAAAATAGCTTCCAGTGGGAATGAATATTCTTTTATATAAATGTGTTTTCTAGACTTTATACTGTAAATAAAATAATTTAACACTACTTTCATATTTTTCAAATTTCAATATGATCATAATCATACTATTATGTAAAAGTTGATATTCTGGACACAGAGAAACTTAAAATATGCAGCACTGGAAAACAAACGAACAATATTGGTTGGCGGAAAAACTAAAGAAGGTATATAACGTAGATTTGTTTCAAAATATCTTTTAGGTAATTTTTTTTTCATGAAAACAGCAATCAATTAGCACAGCATATATTTCTTCATTTTCCTGGTTTAATTATAAACACTCATTATGATTTATTGTTGGCAAAAAAAATTCTATTTTCAAGTTCTTTATTTCGTGTATCATGCATGCTATGATTTACAATTGTTTCGATAATTGAATGTGATAGCTATTTTCAAAGGATATTTATAAGGAGTCAATAACAATTATTTACCCACAAAATTGGAAGCCTGATGCGAATGAAGTGGAGGTAATTAAGCTACTTGATATATAAAATAATAATATAAAAAATTAATTAAATAGCTGCAATAATAGACAATATTTGACGTACGAAAAAGGAAACAAGTGAACCTATTTTTTTCGGTTTTTGGACGCATCACTGATCTTATTAGTTCAATTCGCATTATTGATTTCAAAAAAGCACGACCTATTCTATCATAAATATTTGTTTACAAAGTCTGAGTTTCTAACCAAAATTATTATTTAAAAAAATCAACCGATCCTCTTTCATTTGATATCATCCAGAGATAAATTTATGTTTTGAGAGGGAAGGTTTTAAACAAATTTTTAGTGGGAGGGTGATTAAATTTACTGAATTATGACCCGAGTTAATTGATTAAATATTTTTAAATAATGTTTTTAATTTGAGGGAAATAACACAAAAATGGCCATTTCATAATTATTGAAACATTTAGCAGGTTTAAGCACTTGAGTCTACAGTGACACTTTTGTATTACTTCTTTCAGTTTAAATCTAGAAAACCTCAATCTGTATTTATTGATTTTTTAATTTTTATTTAATAGACTAATTTTTATTTAATCGCTCGGTGGGATCCACACATCTTCATTTAGAAATTTTTGCATTCCCCCCCCCCCCTGCCGCTGTCCTTCAGACGCTCTTTGGGTCCTCACCCCAGCCTAACTCCAAGCGTAGGTATCTCATACGCAATTCAATGTTTAGGAGTGATTTTCAATTTTAAAAGCGGTATACAAGTAAAGAACTTGTAAATTCCTGGTATTTTGCAAGGGTAAGCTAATTTTTATTATAATTTGAGATCATTAAACACCCTAAAGTTGCTCCACAAAATGAGATGCTTGCCATTTTATTATCATTTTTGTAAAATTTAAGAAATGGTTAAAATTCGCTCTTCGGATGAAATTGTGCGTGTGTGTGGGGATTAACTCCCCACCCTTCTCCCCTTTCAAATCTCGTGACGTCGAGGTTGACATCCCCTCGCGTCTCCCCTCCATGACATCCCATCCTCCCTCCCGCCCCCGCTGAAGCAGCGATCGGCGTCGAGATGCCAGTTGCGTCGCGCGCGTCGACGGATCCACACCGATTCCGCGTCAGGTGCTTCTCCTCTTCTTCCATAGGACGCGCTACGTGCGACTCAGGAGTCGAGTGGTCAAGTTACCAGAATTAAAGACAAACACTTTTACTCCAGGTTCATCGAAGTCTTGCGTTAATTCATGGGCTGAACCGTGTGAAACATTCCACAAGTTGGTATATACGAGTGAAGTGCTTAAAGATGAGTGATGTTCAACGTTCCCCTATTCTTGCTGCGATCAGAGAACCAGACGGTATAAAAGAACTAATGCGTCAAATATTTAGTTAAAACTGAACTAGTTCCAGTTACTCCAAAATAACGCTAAGTACTTTTTCGAACGTAATACGAACGTCTGAGAAAATTTGTTGTCTGAGAGAATTAAGTGACTCAAACTACATAAAATTTAATTCAAGTTAAAGAATATTACACGCCTTTCCCGTTTAAATTGTTTTCGTGAAGTGGAATATTGAAGCAATGAAAAGTTTTCTGAAAACAGATTTTGAGAAACTCTGTTATGGTGTAGTTTATTTTGTGAACACTCCATACTTAACTTAGGAAATCGCAATTTTGTGATAAAAAATAGGAAAATACAAATCATTTATGAACAAAATTTATGTGTTCCTATTCAATTTTTTGAACTGAAGCAAGTTTCCAAGCATAAGTATAACAATAGTGGAATTAAAAAGCATCGTGTTAACAATAGAAAAAAAAAGTTGTTTGAAAAGATTAATGAAATGTTGTATTTGAAACATGCATGGGTAAAAGTCGTGTTTATGTAAATCAGAAGAAAGTGAAACAAGAGAAACAATCCTTATGCTGTAAGGGAAGGGTAAGAGAAACTTATTTTCCTCCAGAAGAACGAGACGATGCTGAGATGTCATCTCGAGCTGTTGGGGCGTGAGGAGAAGTCGCAATTGGTTAGATTGCGAGTGGAATACGGGGTAGTGTTTCTAATTCTCTCGAACTCCCTCGCATCATTAGGGCACTCTGCAGAGGCGACAGCTGGACTGTAACGACGCTGAAGGGGACGACTACAATTTGTGTCACGAACGCTCTTAATTTTCTTAAACGAACACAAAACTCCAGAAGAAAAACAGAATACGAGGCAATTTGAGATGCGAGCGCAAATAAAAATATATTTAAGAGGAAATTGAAATATTCTAAACTCCATTTTCTTTCGGTACATAGTGTACTGGACGATAAAATTTGCATTTAAAATTTGAACAATGACTGCAGGATATGTGGTTTAATGTACGGATCAAAGTGTCAAGAAATAGTATTCGTAAGAAATAAATTCTTTAAATCGAAAATTAATATATTTTGTAAGATTAAGGTAAACTTGTCATCAATGTATCTAGATAGGTGGTTTGGGAACAGGAATTATAAGATTACTTCATAGTTTTGTCTTGGGTTTAAGAGTTTGATGAATATTTTGATTCAATTCTTACTCCGCAAAAGAAAAAGAAATTTTGAGATATTCATGAGCTCTTGGTATTTAATTTAACGTATTCATGATTTCTCTGTCTCAACACTCATAATACATAGTGTCCTGATCTGTTTATATTTTGTTCCGCAATTCAAGTCAGAGAGACAAGACAATGTATATAAATTGGAATACCTCGAAAGAAAATATGTAGTGATGTCTCAAACATTTTTATAGTATTGTTAAAACTCTAAGTTCCTTGGAAAGTTACGAGTCACTCTGAGTAAAATTGAAAGATGAACAGATAAATTGTAAGCGAGATATCAGTGAGATAGTTTCGTGTGAAAGTAGAGGAAGAGCTACGCGAAAGTCAATTCGTTCTTGCTTCGATAAACAGAGTACTGTTGCCGGATGCTCAAAGTCTTTTCGTAATCTCCTCTGGATGAAGTGGTGCGAAGTCTGATGCGATGAAAACCGGGATAGGACGCTGTAAACATCTCTCATTTCACGATCTTTGAGACCTTGACAGTCATCGGCGCATCCCGAAATAAACCGTTCGCTGGACCATAGATGGGAAATGAGTGAAGATTGAATGCATAAAACAAAGGATCCAGCACATTACTTACGAGCTAACATTTGGGAGTGAATAGCTTCGGTTGAAGGAAAACAAAAACACGATTTCAGACAAAGCAATGTATTGTTGTGGATACTGTTCGCACTATCTTTGCGTGTATAAATCTTTCTAAAAGACAGTATTATCATTTTCCTAATGTATAAAAAACACAAAAGCTGCTGACACAATATAATAAGGGAGTACATAGTAGGTCCCTGAGTATCAACACAAAGAACCAACATTTTCTGTTGCAATAAATTTAAATCTAAAATCAAAATCTTGAATCGAATGAGATCTTCGTTCTCTAATTCATTCTATTAATGAACCCAATAACGTGATAACGAACCTATGTAACCCTGATGAAACTTTATCAGTTTTACATTCATTTAGAATAATTGTATTTACATTTTCATTACATTATATGCTCTGCATAAATATAGCAATGGTTCATGTTCATTGTGCGATGTCTACCGAGTCCATATGTTGCACCCTGGTGTGGAGAAAGTAAGCATACAATTAGCAATTGCATGATAATACGTGTGTTTCTCGAGTTAATTAATGAAAATACTCGAGCTCATTCACGGATTGAAATTATTTTTGACTAATGCAAAGGAATTCTCCAGTCACATGGTCATGTAATGTAATGTTTAAGATCTTCCGCCAGTGTAAACAAAATAAAGTTCAGCACTGAATATTTCATCTAGCGGAACAGTTATGGGTAATGAGTACAGGGTAATGAGACGCGTCCTGTTTACGATCTTAAAAAATTTCCACATTGGAGCAAAATTTTGAATGATCAACAAAGGGCAAATATTCCATACAATTCTGTTCATTAACGCAAGGTTAAACATACTTAATTTTGATAACGTTGCTTTAATGCCAAAATCAAGAGCCAACTCTCCCACGATGGAAGACAACTTTTCAATGGAGTTCGACTCAGGTTCCAACACAAACATAAGTAACTCAAGTTTCCCTCCGATAGCGAACTCAACCTTCACAAATGAACATGTGTCTAGTGACGAGTTTTTAGACGAGTACGAATACGACCTGGACATGGCAATGGGCTTCTTCGATTGGTCGGAGTTGGTGCCGACGTTGGCGGTGTACTCAGTCACCATGGTGCTCGGTGTGATGGGGAATATTCTCATCATCTTCACCACGACGAGATATCGCAGGATGAAAAGTACTACGAATGTGTTTCTGTGCAGTTTAGCGAGTGCGGATCTGCTCCTCTTACTCATCTGCATTCCTGTGAAGGTAAGGTCTGCTTCTGTGTGTTCACACAGCGCGTGCAAAATTTTATTCCTGTCATGTACGTATACTCTTTTGTATGCACTTAGTTAACATGCAATGACGTTAGAGAATATTCATTGAAGAAAAGTGTCTTTCTATGTCAGATCAATAGTACCTCACAACGTTTTGTGATGTGATTTGAGAGCTACGAAGTCACGCGTAAAACAAATATAACAGCTCAAACTACTCACTATATAACTCTATATACGTTTCTCTTCAACCTTTTAACCGTCTTTCTGAGATATTTTGAGTAAATTAAAAATAAAATAACTAATATAGAAACATTAGATGTGTACTATTGTTTTGTTAGATAATTGAGACTTTATTCAATTCATATATAGATTATAACTTTTTATAACACTTCAACACTTTAAATTTTATGTTATTAGCAAATGAGCAATGTTTTGTAAAAATATCATTTCTTGAAAATCTTCAAAGTGTTTAGAAGAGAAATAATTCTGTGGTTTTGATATCCAATTAGAAAATAATTATAAATTCGCACTATAGAACGATGTAACGGGAATATGAAAAGGGAGCTAAAACGGGGTTTTCTTTCAGGTGTTAATTCATTTGAGGCGTGCAAATGGAAGTTAAAGAGAATAGAAACTACTTCTCCGGTTCCCTGTTCAGCAATGGTAACTTTTGCTTTTGTTTTATAGTTATTATTTCAAACAAATGGGTTAAGAAAGGGATTCCAAAGAATGTGTGTGCCATTCAAGGGATGGAGTCAATTTGATTGGCGGAATCACAAATAAATGCATTCATGATACCTTTGTGGCGATGGTAATATTTTGTCTTATGCGTTACTGATGGTGGATTAATCCAGCTCACAATTTGTTCTCTTATTCACCTATCGATCATATGTAGATGAAGGCCTTTAGCACTAACTGACAATTTTCCTGGTCTCATTCCTACAAAGAATTATTCTAGAAACACAACACCATGACTGGGGTGATTCTTTTATGGTTGCTTAAAACTTTCTTCATTATCGTTGCTCAACATTTCTCTAAACAAATTTACTTATTTACCCTCTAACACAAGCTTCGAGGATATTCGAGGGAAGTCATCCAAATCTACTCTAACGCATAGACAAAGGCGTGTTTGAATATACTTCATAATTTCTTCCCTGTACCTTCGCATGGGGATAGTTATCACTTGTGAGATATGTTTCTTTAACAAAGCATGTGTGGTGGTGTATTGATATATACCAATGCAGTAAATAGGACATAATTTTTATTTAAATTCAGGAACTAAGTTCTGATTGTTAGATCGTATTGACCAGGCAAGATAGGTTGATAGCTTAGTACAGAGACGGATAAATCATCATCTACATTAATTCGCAAATGCATCTAATATTTTCGTTCCTCTTCTGGAGAAAGAAATTACACAAATGAAGTATCGTACTTCAGAGCATTGAAAGATGTGATGATGATTTCTCATTGATTCATTTTTTACATTTTCGTTTTTGAGAAAACATTAAAAAAATATATCAAGAAAAGGCGCTACGTGTCTCACTTATTAGAAAAGGACGTAACGTGGCTACTTCAGTCCTGAAACCGTCTGGTAAATAATAAATAATTTTTATGGAATTGTACGTGAGATACGTTATGCTCTATTGTATAATGTCGTGTGTCATATTAATAACGCATTCATAACACTTATGTACTATTCATAACTGATCTGATATCCCGTTTACGTTGTTTAATGCTAAATACGAAACCGAATGAAACTTGCTTACAAGTAGAAGATATGCTTGAAAGTAATATCTGCAACAGGCAAATAAAATTCCTATTTTCGTACACAGTATTCGTTAGATTAAATTTTCCGCGCAATTTAATCTCTCGGGTTGACCTAGATTTTCTTTATTTTGATTTCTTCTATTCCGTCTTATTTATACTAATTTCTTTTTAGCAAAATTAGTTTGTACTACCTTGTAATTTTATATTCGAATGCAAATTTCTAATGGCAGTGAAAATAATGCTAAACAGCGTCTAAACGTTGACTATATAACTGTGTTACTTCTGGATTCTAAGACTTTTTTGGTGCTATGAATCAAGTCTGAATAACTGTCAAGATATAGTGATTGTCTATTATAATATGCGCATATTTTGTGTCCTCTAAAATATATGAATAACTCTCTTTGGTAAGTATTTCGCAGTAAAAACAAATATCAGTTCAATTTACGATAGAAAAAAACAACAGATTTTCCTCAGTGACGACGCACAGTTCGCATAATTTGAATTTACAGTGTAGGACGTACGTCGTTCGAATGGATCTTTACAATGTATACCTACTGCATTGCACGTTTGTTATGATGATTGCGTTCAATTCAGGAGCAGCAAGGAACGAGTGAAGCGCTGGGTTGAAGCGAAGCGTCTCCAACAATGATACCATTGGGTTGGGTATTGAATAAATGACCATTTTAGAAAGATATTGAAGACCGAATAATTATGACAAAAATATTTGGTTCTTATTACTTTCTTAAATATTAAGGATTAAACATACTGTTGTTGATACTCTTTGCTCCGTAAGAAACACCAATCGTTTCAAGTTTTTTAAGTTATTTGTTTTTATTCTTATTCCAAACCAAAACTGTTTGTTTTTCAGTACTTTTAAATTTATTTAAATTAAATTGCTATAATTCGTATACGTAAATTAATATAACTAGTATATTTCATTATTTATACTATTTTCATTATACTCGTATATAAATTTTAATTATGTTTTAAAATCACTGTAAACTCAAAAAATGATTCATAATTCATCTGAGATCTTGTTTTTTTTGTTTCATTAATTTTTTAAAACAGTTTTATCACATTTCCTTTTTTACGGACGTGTTTGATCGCATGAAAACCACATACGTATGAATAAAGTAAACAAGACATGAATTGAATGAATAGTTTCAATAAGACCTTATACAAATGATTAACAAACAAGCGGACTATATCATTGACGTACTTTATTATTTTTATTTACTTTACAATTTTTTGACTTTGCTAATTTATATCTGAAGACGGAAAAGGTCAATTATTGAATTGAAGAGAGTGAGTTGCAACCAGCTCTTACGTCCGGCCTTTTCTTGTTACGTAAAGTTCAATGAAGCTACACATCACATCATACGTTAGACAAGTTTCTCGTTTGGTTTCCGTCTTTAATATCTAGTTTGGTGTAAGTCTCTTTGGTATTTAATTAATTAAGTGTAATACTCCAATGCTAGAACAATTTTTTTACACTACCAAACATAACATGTTTTAAGGAAACGTATAATAAAAGGATTATTTATCTTCAAATTAATCTATTTGTCCCTTTGTTATTAACATATTCTTACATTTAATTTGTTTTGCCTTCCGGTCCGTCAGTATTTTCTCTTTTGTTTATTTCAATTTATTTGTTGATTTTTAACAACAAAACGATGATATAAATTAACCTCAAAGCTTATTAAAAGTTTAATTCGGAGCTCATTTCTCGAATGATACAAATAGGATATTTTATTACATTTGTTATTCAGCAACACAAACAGTAGTATACTTGTTGTAGTTTGTTGTACAATTAACAGAAAAAAATCACTTGCTGTTTCTGAACACCGATAAATTTTCTGTAGAAATAAATAGATTTGGAGGATATCATTAACACGACAGATTAAATGTTATGGCATGCAAATTCCTAAATAGAAAACCCTATCTGCTAAATCTTTCAATTACTCATCATGTTCATGTTATCAACATGTTTTAAATGTATTGAACCAAAATTGAATATTTTAATTTTTAACAGATATAGTGCTTGTGAAATCCAAAAGCAAAATTATTGTATAAATGAAGAAGTTACTCAGAAACAAAACATGAGAACGACATGGAAACATTCGTAGAAAATAAATATGAATTGTAAAATAATTTATTCGAAGCTTACCTGCCCAACTTCACCCCACACCCAGATCCTTAGCCCCATTTTCCTCCTTTTTCACTTCAGAGCCTTCGACGCAATGCGTTTGATTTACGTGCGTTGAGATTGTTGACCTTCATGTTTTACGTTTTTCCGTGTTTGCGCGCAAACTGAAGTTGAAAAGATGTTTGTATATTCATACTGTTTCCAAGAATGTACGTGATATTAATAAAAACTGATATAAAAATATATATTTTTAACGACATAAAACATAATTTTTGTCCGTATGTCGACATTTTTGATCTTCATCTTCTATCTAAAAAAAATTTGAACCAATTAAAAATAAATCTCATAAAATATTCATTAGATAAAAAATAAAACGAAATACGTAATGCCATCTTTTATTACAAAGTACAACATAACATGGTATACTATTCCAAATATATGAGGATACAAAAACTTTAGTTACAGATATTAAAATTTATCAGTAATTTAGAAATCGGGATCGTTATTGGATATATAATATTTCAAGCTTCGAGTAAGTTACCGGCAACAAAGATGAAAAAATTCCAAAGTTCACAACGGCAAATCCGCTGTGATATTGTGGTATCTTTTCATTAATTTCTATTTTAAAAATCACTCCTTAATTTTTTGGTCTAAGGGATCTCAGTTAATTTTCAATATCTGCCTACATCACAAATGAGAAAATCGATTTTTATTATTTTACACCTTGGTGGTTCAATAATATCTTCACACGTGTGTTCGATAAATATAATGTTCCTTTCTGGTCATCAAATATTCTTGTCTTCGCTCCACGTAAGAGAGAACAGCAATTACGCAAACACAACAACAACAACTAGGAACAAAATTATTGCTATTCAAATCATCAACTCTTCCTCTGCATTCATTAATGAATATGCATAAGTACCTGTAGCTACTTCCTTTGATTTAGTTTTATGTCATTATTCGCATTGTCTGGAGTGCGTGAACCGTGCAGCTCAGTACACACATGTCGAGCGTTTCATTCTCAGAAGCTGCCGGATGTCGGGACGTGGGGAAATAAACCGCATATAAATATTTACATTCTCTTCTTCCGAAAGCAAACTGTGATGCATGTAATAAATCCGTTCAAATAGCGCCGGAATCAATGGAGTTATGTGTTTCCTAAACATTGTACAATTTTGATTAAAACGAAGTTATCGAAAAATCTCTACTATTCGATTATACGATTATATCTACATTTATTGCAGAGTGCCTCGCGTTTTCAGACATATTTGGTATCGCATCGTGAGGAGCAGTAAGGGATGAATTCAGTAAAAATCATGCTGTATCTAATTTAAAGAATAATTTATTGATAAACGATATATTTTCTACAGTGTACTGTACGCCATATTATGAGTATTCGTACACTCTGGGTGATACTGAATTATGACGCTTCCAAATGCCACTGAAGTTCACGATCAACCCACGTGTGTGGAGTATACATCCCTAGCTGTTTGGTTAACCTATTACTTAATATTAACTTGAATGCAAAATATATATACATATTTTTTTTAAATTTCATGTCTTATTAAATAATGTATGGAGTTAAGATCATCAGACTTTCCCATCCACCTACCCACTTTATTTGAGAAGGAGATTTGCTGGGTTCCCGGAGAATTTAACGTACCAAACCGGCATTGATGTGTAGTGGGTGAGGGAAACCCCAGCTGAAAACCTCACCCAGTTCAGACGAGGGCCCGCGCTTTTCCGCTCAGCAATAATGTGTGAAGATTCGAGCATTACGCAAGAGCCGTCGACAGTTGAAAATCACCATAATTGTTTTTACTATGTCAAAAATAATTCTTTACTAAGAAGCAATGTTTTACTTGTAGCTTGCAGCCTTGGATTTGACGAGATTTAATCTTATGGTATTTTATATTTCATTTGAAACTATTGATTTCCTGAATGACATGACACTTCTTCGCAAAGGATAGTTCAAGTTCTCAGATTTCGTATAGTATGTTCCTCTTTAGTGTTTTACTGATGAACCAGAGTTTTTATGAAAAAACAGGAGGATGGCATTTGTAAAGTTCATTTTTAAGATACAGCATTATTTCATAAATTTAAATACAAGGACAAATTGGTATATGTCATTCCCTTAGTAATTAATTCTATGAATCTCAGGGGCGAGATTTACATATAGTTCGGATTTTTCATTTGTTGGCTGTATTTTGAAGAAAATCGGGCTCTTTGCGTTGAGGCCTTAAAATAAAACGTCTCCCCATAAATAGGAATAAACATTTGCGACGTATGGTGTTCGGGAAACGCGTGGAAACAACGTTCAAGAAAGAAAATGTGCCTGTTGTTAAAAACCGTGCTGAATATAGGAGACAATATTATTACGCGATAAAAAGTTCGCAAATTGTTTATAGTTCCCCGGGTTCTTGAGAAAGTATGCGAAATGGAAATGCATCGATAGCTTAAGATAAAGTGAATATTTCCTTTGTTGTGCAACACTATCTGATAAAAAGTTACTGAAAATACTGTCAAAATATATGGAATGACCATTTTCTCTTCTTCAGAGAAATGCGAATTAAATATTCGTAGTCTGACATACGTTTCTGCCATGGTACTTATATAAGGGGAAATTCTCCAGGCAACTTACAATGTCGGAGAAGTATAAATTTTAACAATATTCCAAAATATACTAAAGTATTCACCGTGTATCCTAGGAATTCTAGGAATTCCTGAAAATTACATGAGTGACGTTATAAAAGATAGTGTGTGGAGTGACTTTCATTGTCATCGCATGAAGAAAACAAAAGAATATTCTCGTTTGTTTTCAGTTGTTTATTCATCAAACCACTTCCAACACAATGCTATTCTCGTAATAATGTGGGTGGTGTGAAATAAATACGCAGTCTTTCAATGAGAAACAAGTTTATCCAGTTTCTATTTCGAGAAATCCGATGATATTTTTCAATTGTTCTGCACGTTTTTTAGAAAAAAGTAATGTTGCATTTTACTTTTCGGAGAAAAATATCATTTTCATTGACATGTATATTTAGATTTAGATGCAAAACAAGGAAGAGCAGACCTTACAGCCCGAGTCATTTTCACGGATAAGTGACTTCATCCAATTAAATTAAATTCATGTGGTATATTAAATGATTTTACGTTGTTTTCAATGTGGAATTCTTATAGAAACGTAAAATTAAAAGTTCAAATCAAATGTACGTATTTTGTGAAAATAATACATAAAATAATATTGAATCACTTGAGCTTCAAAACTGGGGAGAGCACTGACTACTTGAGACTACTTCGAAAATCTACATCCCTCCTCCATTTTCATTACTTTCCAGATTGTTATTACTTAATTTCCAAGTTTTAATTTTAATCACCGAATATAACTGTTTTAATCCCATCATGATGAAAATTTTCGCACATGACCTTCAAAACTCTAAGAAGAACGCTGCCTACTTGAGATTTCGAAAATTCGCCATCATCTCCCATTTTCATTACCATTTAATTTTCACTTTTTCGATATATCTCACGAAATGATTGAGATATAAACTTGTTTCTCAACATTGCTAATTTAAATATCTTGAATATTTATTTTGGTTTTTTCGATATTTTAAATTGGTTGTAGGGGTTGGAATCTTTTTTATGTTAGTCTTTTGTAAGAATCAATTGTGTTTCACTCATTTTTGCTTAGAGGCTCGATCGGTTTGGAAATCTAAGCTTTTCGTTAACTCATTGAAACGAGCATTACTTTCCTAGATTTCGTGTGGAAACAAAAGAATTCAGAAGTCTTAATTATGCGTTTTGTTTATTACGCTTTCTGTGTAAATTTTATTTTCCTTCTTCCTGGATTTTATATCCTTGAATATCCTAGAACTTCACCTAAAACTTATTCGGATGCGACATATTCACTGTCTGAAGCGCCAAAAGGACCAAGCGCGAATGTCTCCCAGGTTTCTACAACAATATGTTTTTTTACTCAATCTCTTGAGGTGCAAATAGATTTGGAATTGTATAAAGTATACACCACTTTTTTTACATCTACATGATAAAGCAATTTTCATTTGAATATGAATGAATTCAACAGTGAGGTGTGCTTGCCATTCATAATGTTGATTGTTAATCATGACAGAAATTCAGCAGTATCAATGTTATATCATTTATATGGATACTACAGTAACTGGGAGGATTGTAATTATCTGTAAAAATGTAATACAAAAACAAATTTATGAGCAGTAGTATCATACTGAGTTGAAAACAATGATTTTTACGAATCAGATGAAATAAACCATGTTTTTTTTCCACATTACGATAAAACGTGTTTCATGGAGGAGTGTTTCAATTAATTAAAATTAACCCTCCGACTCCCGGAGAATTTTTATAGCACCGACTACCAGTGGGGTCCATATGGACCCGCGATTTCCAAGACCTAAATATTAATTATTCTGAAGAAATCACTATTATTTTAGGAAGAAAATGAAAAAATATATATTACAAATAAAATGTATTATTACATTTCCTGGCACTTTTACACAACATTTTTGTGTGCTCTGCACATATAAATGTCTGACACTTAGTACATTTGTTCCTGTACTTCCTATCTTCTTGTCTGGCGCATAAGGCGCATCTCCCTCTCTTTTGTGATCCCTCACTCATTACACATGTTTCTTTTTAAATGTGGATGACGTACGTTTTTTCCTTTTTGATTCTGAAGCCAAGTGATGTCCTAGTTCTTGCAAAAACACTCGCCGCTTCTGCATTTTGTGCTTCCTCCATGTAGAGTTCAAATGCATCCAAACAATATATGCATTGAGAGCACTAATATCCAACATGTTATAGGATATAACCATAGACCACCTTCTGGTCATTCTTTTCGTTATGTTGTATCTAGTCATTTGGTCAGCGGTGTCCACACCTCCTTTAGTGCTGTTGTAATATAATATTATCACAGGTTTTTTTCCGCTCGATTTGTTACGATTTCTGGGTGTGTGTGACTGGTACTGTAAAGAACAACCTCTTATCCTTTTTTTAGGGCAGTAGGAGGTCAATGTACCTTCGTCACAGAAAGCGAACTGTGTTGAGGGCACTTCTCTTCCTCTTGTTGCGACGAGTGGCGTAGGTATTTCTTTGCGATTTTTCCTTACAGTACCAAACAACGTAAGTTTTTGGGATTTCAGAACTCAAACTCGTGAAAACCTTATCATATGTAATATTTATTCCACTGCTTTCCAGACCAGCGATCATGTCTCTTATTACCCTCACCTTGATGTCTTTCCCTTATTATTAGGGAATATTATCAGAATCCAAACTTCCATCTGATTCTTCATACAACATTCCGTATCATTTCCTCATCCATGTTCCCGATGCGTCAAAATCGAAGATGGTGAGAATAAGTACGCACGTATGAATGTAACTTACGTTACCATCGACGTACGAAAGAACGATCTGCAGAGTCTAGACACCTTTACTCAGAGACGACAGAATCACTGTATCTGTCGAATGGTAAGATCGCCGTTTTGCTCCACAAGCACGTTTCAAGGAAATAGGAGAGATGGAGTCACTCATTGTGGAAGATTATGTTTCATTACAGGATAAGACAGTGTTAAAGAAAGATCTAAATTTAGCTAATCTCACAGTGTACCACTGTGCAATGTAACAACAATATTAATAAGAAGAAAGACCATGCATGTACCATAAAAATAAACAAAATAAGTATTTTCCCTCTGGGGTCCATACGGACCCCATCGGTAGTCATTGCTATATTACTAAGTAAGAAATCGTGTTTTTGAAAACATAAAATGAAATTTTATAAGTGTGTTAGGAAAAGAAAAAGGAACAAAGTTATAGCAAATCAATTATTTTCCTTGAAAATGGATGGACCCCCACGAAAGATGCTCTGGGGTCCATAGACGGAGGGTTAATCCAGTTAATTGAATTCCGCAAATCGATGGCATCAACGTAAATTTCCATTCCACATCAGTGAAAATGAGATCAGGAGATTAATGCAAATTATACACATATTCACAATATTGTGCAATTTATTGGATGCATTTAAGTCTGAGGTTTGAGTTTCATTCTCCATTAGATTAGTAATTTACGCCATTTTGATGGATGAATTTTACTTTTCACAGACACATTTCTGTGATGACATCAATCTTGTGATGTTCAGGGAATCTGAAGAGATTAATTACAAGTTGCTGAACTTGTCCTGGTAACTAAGGAACATTTTCAATTGTATCAAGAAAGTCAATTGTGTCAATTTTGTGGGATTGTGTCAAGAAAAAGGATAGTATTGTACGGTGAGAAATAGGGGAAGAAAAGTTTTAAACACAAGATAAAACATTTAGCTTTAAGAATAGCAATGGTTCCATTAATAAGTAATTATGAGTTTAAATAAATGGGGAAAATGATGATAATGGATGAAATAACACCTAACCACACCTTACGCGGGATTCTGTCCTTCAACTTTTAGCTTCATATCTTGCTCCGAAACATCTTACGCCACCAGATCGGCTTTAGTATCTAACACATATAAAAGTTGAAATCCCAACACACGAGTCAGATGAAAGGAATACAGCTTAAGTACATAATCATGTTTATCCTAATCTCTGAAGACTGTCATTAACTTATACAGGTTAATTGAGTCTGGATTCCCCGTAGGAGAGTGTGCGCATCCGATGCCTCCTGCAGAGAGCAGGATTCGTTGTTTGTTTATTCGAGGAAGGCGATGGAATGCGGAGGCGGAGGCGGAAGCAATAACTGCCCCAGAAGACGAGGGTGCAACGGAATGAGAAACGCCAAGAGACGACAGCTCACCGAGTGCACTGATACAGAAATGGAATGCGTTGCAAATAACGCATCTGCTTCTGAATAACAAATAAGTGCTTCAAGAAATTCTGAATCTCTCGTCTACCAAACTTACTGTACGGTATTCATTTGTAATAATAACGAAGTATTAAACCATACATAATGAAGTATTTTATTTATTGTACGCATCATAACATAACACGATACATAATTAACATTTTAATTGTAATATCTTATAATTTAAAATATAAATTATACGAGTGAAAATGATATTTGCAAAATATTTCTTCATTGGTAAATTTAAGATTTTATTTCATAATTTTAAAACTTGATACGGTTATTTATTAGCTTATTTCTTGTCTTTTTTGCGAGGTGCAGGCCATGAGGTCTGCTCTTCCACCTAACCGTGATTGGAGTCAGGGAATTGAGAGGGAGAGATGTTGGGTTGCCGGGGAACGTATGGTACCGAACCTACATTTCTCTGGAGTAGGTGAGGGAATTCCTCCGGTGAAAACCGCGCCTAGTTCGACCGAGCAAGGTTTTGAACTCACGTTCTGCAGCCCGGCGATATCGTGGAGGCGAAGTTGTCGCTGGTTCATGCCGAATGGGAGATTTCATATCTGCTTTAATTTTTCCTCCAGAGACTTTTTATGAGGTTTTACAGACTCAATATATTAGTTTCTTATCACTAGTAAATCATATTTAAAATCGCACTATGAAGATAAATAAATTAAGTTTCCTCAGTTTTGAATTGATCTTACAATGCCGTATTTCACTTTCACAAAGTTAATAGCCACCTTCAACTTTGTACGGATGTATATATTTTTTACAATGAACATTTTAAACGGGAAAACATTCCTCCATGGTTCAAATTGTTGGCACCGCATTAGAAAAATATTCAAAACTGCACTTTGGCCTTCGTGTGGAGTACCCTCTTATTAATGTAAAATTGAGAGCACGTGCATCGATCACAAGTAAATTCTATCGTAAATACAAAAAGTGTATAATTGTTTTTGCATTTTGTCAGAAGTGCTGCACACAGATGGACGGACGTTACGTCAAAAACCATTTTTCCCGAATAAGAGACCTCAAAAACAGATATTTCCACCAAAATCTCGTTTTCGAATTTTTTCACAATTACAATACTTTCTACATACTACGTATATGAGAGAGTAAAAATTCCTCTGATTAACTTATTCCTACGAAGAAAGCTGTTGCAATAAATAACCAGCTTTTTCTCATCTGCTGTTCCTGATTTTCATCTAATTTTAATTGAGCTTCATGTCACTGCCACCAACAAGCGTATTTTGATGAAGCTCCGTGGGAGTTTTTATGATGAATTCAGTGCTCTGTGTAACGTCACGAAGTTTTGCGACGCTATCGGAGAAGGTTGAAATAAATTTGTTATGGAAGTGAGATTTTGGTGTGGTGTGCCTCGTTAAGAAATGGGTTCAGATAAGATTGTCCAGATGAGGTGATATTGTTGGGGGGACATCGTTGTGATTGACAAAGTGAAAAAAGAAGATAATTATAGTGGGTGTTTTATTATTGGACAATTACGAATGCAATTTCGAACATCAATGACGAGTGCTATCGAGTAGGTGGACAATTGAATGTGTGTGTGGAGATAAGAACTGAGGAGTTGCTGAGCGCGGGTGGTCAGAACTTGACGCTCAGGGTTGAGTGACAGAACGTGGGGACATGAGAGTGCAAGAGTGTACATCTTGTTATTCAGTAACGTTTGGGAGTTTGCTATAAACATTCCAATTTGTATTCATATTATAACTCATATGAGTTTATTAGTTATATTAAATTTGTACACTTCCCAGTTCTGGTAGTTTTTCTGACTTTCGGATGCAAAGTCAGTGGTGGCAGCGGAGGACTACCCGATACGTAAGAAGGATTTTCAATTACATATTGTAAAGTATTTATCTGAAAGTAATCGGATGAAAAGTGTAGCGTTTCGTGGAAAAAATTCGGCAGTGTGGAATCTGCTCGATACTTACGAACGCTACGGCCGACGTTATACTCTGATACACAAAGACCGTTTCTTCTCGGACATTCTCATGGAATGTAACTAAGCGTAATATTATTTCCAATGACATCAATTTTAAATCTCTTTCGATGTATTTAATGAAGAGATAAATTGAAAAAAGAATGAAAATGTATCATTATTTCATTCTTACTCTAATTCATATATGTTCAAGCAGAAATAATGTTTGCCACAACGTGAATAAATACAATATAAATGTCATTTTAATAGATTTAATTCTAAAGTTAATAATTTCTAAGTTCATTTTTTCGAACTCAGGGATAAATCCAGTTATTTAAGGGTTTAATTAAAGGAAGAATTCCATTTGACGGCAACATAGTTGACGAGCTTATTTGCGTTCGGCAAACGAAGGGAAGTCTGCGGCATATCGCTTGCGATCTGGAGTTCGAGACGATTAAAAAATCTGGCTGCCTAACAGTGATAGCTGAAAGGTTTCTTTTCCAAATCTTTTTTGAAACCCCCTGATTTGGGATTATTTATCTAACGAAATACAGCGTACATCAATCGTACTTCGCTGAAAGTTGAAGTACTCGACTCAAATTTTGTACTGTTTTACGTTGTTCCTATAATTTTGGGGCTATTTGGTGAAGTAAATGCTATATATGAATGCGATCAAAGAAAGGTCTTTCAACGAATTGTTGAATTTAAATTGTTGTAGAGTAATTGAAATGTATTTTTAATCTTGATTATACAGGAAGTGTATAATTTAAGTTTATTCAAAGTGAATCTGTTGAAAATAAATATATAATTGATTGCGAAGAATTCACCCTCGTTGTGAGAAACCATTAATTTGTTTGTTTTTTTTATACTTCAAAAATCAAATGAAAATAGTGAGATGTGATTAAATGTGTGTGCTGATTAGACAAGAAATATATTTTCTAAAGTTTTCCTGAAAATTCATTGAATGCGGGAATTAACTGATGTATTATTTTTTATTACTATAAATATTATTCAGGTCTATATACTTTCTTGATATTATAAAATATTTTTAGATAGTGGATTATACAGATGTAATAATTAGTGTTATGTAATAGCTTGAACAATATTGTTAAATTAATGGAGTAGGTCACTATGAATTCTATTTTTTCTTTAGCCCTGAAGAACACATTAAATAAGTCGAAAACGGCAAGTATAATTATGTAGTTTTATTGAGTTAACCTTACCTCAATAATCTCCCCAGTAGTTTAATGTAACTGTCAAGAAATGAAGATGGTATTAGTTTTTGCAGAGTTTATTTTTGTATATTTATGTGTCGTGTTGAATTGTCTTATAAGATATCAGATGCCAGCAAATTAATTTCTTCATTCGTATTATTATTCTTTTTCTCGTTTTATTGTCTCGTCAAAAAAACAATTATAGTATTAAGTAGTGAGGGTCAAATTAAATATCAAGATACTATACCAACTAATACCGACGTAAATAATTTTTAGCAGAAGTAGGTCGTCCAAGATCCTAAGCAAACATTTCAAATAGCTCATGGTCCAAGAAGCTATTAATAAAGTTTTCTTCGTCACTGCAATACGAGTACGTCACGACAAAGGAACAGTTATTGATGACAGATAAATAGTTCACTTGACAACAAAGTAGTGTTAACATCACACCTACAATTGACAAATAATTTCCTTCAGGATAGTGTGTTACATACAGAAGACAAGTCAAGGTCCCCTAATATTAAAGAACAAGAAATTATATTTTTTATAGTTTATATAAATACTACAGTAAAGTTAGCGTTTGTAGCCAAAGATGCTTGAAGTGACTCAAGAAATTACTGAATGAGTGCACCAGATGGGGAAAAGTATTCAAGTAATTTTGGAGAAATAATTGAAAATATCGGATGAGAATTAATGAAGATAAAAAAACTAGAAATGTTATATTTAAACTGATCTAGATTTATGCAAACCGCCAAGATTTGGGTATCCAACTATATCTTTAAAACTAGCTGATGGTTTTGAATGGAAGAGGTAAAGAATGAGTATAAGTCTACCTATTGTTAATTCCTTATTGAGAACCCATCTCTTTGCTCATGTGAATGTCGTTTTTGGTCTGCAAATATTCTGCATTACGTCAGATTGACTAATATAAAACAATGTAAAATGAATAAGAAGTGAGATAAAAACGGTATTAAAATTTATTTTTCCCGAAGGCTCATCACCGCGAGAAAAATATGAAAAACTGTAATAAATTGTCATTCTTCATTCAAATATTTCCCTTTACACATAATTATGTAATTTCCATACAGTATTCGACACTAATTGAAACTCACAAGTGCTTTTAAATATTAACTAATATCGATACTCGTTTATCATCAGTGTCGCAATTATAGCCTCCTACTGACAGCGCCGATCAGGAGGATTTGAACTCTACCTAAATATTTCACGGGTTGCAAGTACTCTAATTTCAATGTTGTACGGTAACCTAGGGTTTCTAGAAGGAATGATCTGAAGCAGAGATGTTTTTTGCAACTTTATATTTTTGGGAGTACTAGACACTAATCTGGGTTTTGCCAACATATTTCATTTGAGTAAACTTTTTTATTATTTTTAGCAAAGATAATAAAACTTTTCGAACTTTGTGCAGTGACAAACAACGGGACAATTTTTCAACAGATGGTACGAAAAATTTGATTAAAATCGTATCTTCACTTCCACGAGTTCCTCCAAGTTTGTACGATGGTGCGTATTTACGTTTATTGCGTATTTTCTTTTTTTTATTATCAGAGAGTTTAGCCATTATGAAAAAGTGGAACAGTTTTAGAAGTGTACGTCGCACCAGCTATGTTAGTAATCACTTGTCATCATGTCAGTGACGAAACATGGCACCTAAATTTCATATTATATTTCATAACCATATCCAGAAGTAGTTTCTCAGTGGATCCCAGAATGTGAGCACAGATATTCTGGTACATAGTTGAGGTCCTTCTTGCTTTCAGTTTCTTCTCAATGACATAGTCTGGGTGACTACAAATGTTGAGCATTCCCGAGAAGTTCAAATATTGTATGATAATGTCCACACATACGGGACCTACAGAAATATCTGCAAATCGTAGAAGAAGTGTTAGTTGAGTTATCTGAACATTCAGGCGACCATTCCAAAATGAGTCCAAAAGAACGTATTTTGCCTCTCGAGAGGTCGTCGGTAACTGTACAAAGTTGAGCAGGGCTCATGGGTGTTGTGTACTGCAAAGAGATATCGGAGGATGGACGTAATATCCAACGTGTGTTCGTTTGTGATTGGATGAACTCATGTACACATAAAACAAAGATTCAACCGCATATTAAGAACTCCAATAATTTGCTATCCGAAAAAATACTGCGAGGGAAAATTGCCCCGAAAACCTCGAGGGAAGATGGTGACATGTCAAAATAATCGAATTCATAGTTTTCGGGATCGTTGATGAATAGTGACACTTCCGATGCTCTTCAAGTGTAAATTTATCATCCGATTGGGGCTCCTTGGGATAAGCGCTTTTAGGGATGGAGTGGAGTCGTTGGGTTGATTGTTGATGGTGTCGATAACATTTAATGCAGTATTGTCTTGATGTTTTGAATAATTATTGTTACAGCAACAGTAGTACTCTGTAAGCACTCGTTTTTGTGGGTGATGCCGCATTCCACATGTTCTTTTTCCTTTACAGTCAATATATTCTTCCCGATACTAAACTTTAAGGGAGAGATGAAAGGAGAAAAGTACTGAGATGCAGAGTACCTTGGCTGCAGTTTAATAACCGTTTGCTCAAAGGAAAAAGTGGAAAACGTAACTACTAGAAAATAAGAAAAAATATCCTTAACTGTATAACAAATTGAAACTCCCAGGAAACATGTAATTACTTCTGTTAGTTGATGGTTCATGAAAAGTGACAAACTTTTTCACATTATTGCATACCAATGTTTTCACTTCGTATTTAATTAGCAACTGGTCTGAACAGAATTGCTGACAGTGCTTGCTTAAAGATAACGAATAAACGAATATTTTAGCCTCAAAATATTCGTTTTATTTAGTAATTAAAACTTTCGGATAGTTGTGTTGTGTTGGATCTCAACCCAAGAACCCAGAAGTTTTAATTGCTAATAATGTTGACTGTGTAACTCTTCATTGAGCAATTACCTTCTTAATATAAACAAAGTTAGGACGAAAGAAAGAAAATGAATCTGGGTCGGACTAAAAACATGAAGGTTTCGCATAATCCTATGTTCGCGGTTCGCATCATGACCTTGTTTTTATCCTGAGTTGTATACCATGAAACCTTCATGTTTTTATCCTGAGTTGTATACCATGAAAAGTAGCATCAAAACCACCATCACCTATTTCTTTCATATGTGTATAATACCATCACGAAAATTTGCAGTATTGAGAGTACTTAGAAATGTTCATACCACCTTTCGTCTAAAGTGAATACACATTTACATTGCAGCTATTTGAAGGAAGTTTTAGGGAGACTAATGTTTGTTACTATGCTTCCCTTCAAAAACGCTTATATCAACTTCACTACAATACATGTTTATTTAAAAAGAACAAGCCTATACATATGCTTATTTCGTTGTTGTAATTGTTTTCTATCCTTCTGAAAGACATTAGGTTTAATTGGAATGTAAAAATATTTTCATCACTTTTGGTTTAAGAAATGTGACAATGTTTAACAAAAAATTCCGTTCTAAGTTGGACAAAGCTTGACGTAATTTTTATTGGTTTTGGTAAATTATAAAGATTCAGAGAAGTTAAACAAGTTCGTTGGACACAACTTAAAATAAAGTGGTCGGAAAAATTAAACGAATTTGGACTATGTTGCATAACGTATGAACAATATGATGTAGTATATGGATTTGGGATTTGAAAACTGGGAAGTTAATTAGTTACGAGGTAGTATGATATAAATAGTTTCTTAAATATTTATTCACAATTTCTTTCCATTGTTTGAATAGAACAAATTGTAAATAATAAAATTAAAAAGTTACGATGCGTGAATACAAAAACGCAGAGGTGAAAGCTTTTTCCTACAAAGGAGCAAAGGTCAATTGTGAAAGGAGATTTGCTAGAGTTCTATACCTTGCAATTACTCTTTAAACGGTTCACCAAAAACAAGTAATTATGAATTATCTGTAAGAAAACAATGTTGGGTAAGAACAGATACTCATCATTAACGAATCAGCGTGTATTCCAAAGTTCTTCGAACAGCAAAGAAAGTAAGTGAAAAATCGGAACCTAACTCTTTTCTTCTTCATTCGAGAAACAAACAAGTCTTGTGAGAAGCATCAGTCGCTTGTTTCTCGACGGGCGCAAATTGACAGGCAGATGTTTCTCAGCCACACTCCCCACTGCGTCAGCCCTGAGCCGATAGTGGTTTTGGCATCGCGTTCCACAGCTAAACATTTGTGATCAACATACATTGAACTTTTCTCGAACCGATGCTTCACTGTGTAATCGGATAGTTACGGTGATGAGAGACAGGTCGAACAATTTTAACCTGTGTATTAAGGTTGTTTTTTTGTTTTGTTTTTCTAATAAAATTCAGGAACATAAATTATAATAAAATCCTAAGAATAAGGTAATTTGGGCAGGTCTATCGTATACCAGAGGACAGACTTGTGCCAAAGGTTTATCTATGGAATCCATTAACCACAAGAGCAAAATGTAGACCAAAAATAAGATGAAACGATGATATCCTAAACGACCTGAAACATATGAAAATTAAGAACTGGACACTCAAAGTAAAGAACAGAAAAAAATGAAAGGTGATAATTGAGAAAACCAAAACGTTACAAATATAATGTTGCAGAACGTAATTAAGAAGAAGAAGTATTAAGGTTGTTTAAGTGACCTGGAGATTTTTGAACATCGTAATTTTTTAAAATGAAAGAATACTCTGTTTCCTACCATTTCGACCCCGCAAGACTAACATTTGAATAAAACCATTACAAAGTTACACAGGTTACACTGAGAAGTGTAACCTGTACTAACGAGATGGTTGTTAAATATATTTGTATGCTATTTCTATTGGAATCTATGTAAAATACTATCACTCGTGTCATAAATTTAATATAGAAACGTACCCTTCGAAATTTGCCTCGTCTTTTAGGACAACGGACAGCAACGATTTGTTGAATGGACAGCAACGGAAACTGTTTCAAAACTAGAGATAATTTTTCAAATACAATGTTGGAATTTGCAATGTTACAATTAATGATTTGCACTTTTAAAGGTAGAACAAGCATTTCAAAATATTCTAAAAAACTGAGAAGTAAGATTGTTTTCTTTATTTTTTACTGTAATTGTTTTATAATGCAACATATTGAATTATAGTGATAAAAACATTATTTAAGTTCTGACTATCAGTTAATTTTATAGTATAAATGATATTTAGGAACTCGCTTGAAATGTATGTAAAAGCATTATGGCGGCCTTACGCAACGGTTTCGTGATTTATCAATCACACCTGCAAAAAGTACAATATCTCGTCATGTCCGGTGACATTTAGATAAACGTTAGGTAAAAAAATACTGTGGAAAATTTTCTACAAATCACAAACAAAATAAACCACCTTCGTGATTTATAAGATGGTCTTTTCTTTAAAATAAGTATTTTCTCCATAAAAGGGAATGTATTACACCATCATAAATAATTGCAATTATTCCATTTACATGGCTTATAGTTAATAATAATAATAAATTTATTGTCAAAAAAACAGTAAAAACTGCGTATGAACACGTGGAGGACAATAAACTAATTTACTCTCCGGAAGCAAGCAAGGGACCATCCCATCAATTCCGATCAAGGGGATTAAGGAAGAGGTGGATTCAAAAATTTCAACAAAAATTCGTAGATAAGATAAAAAGTTAGCTGCGAGTTATAATACTAATAGAATGTCAATATGTTTGTAATTTTAAGCAAAAAATTACATGTAAGAGTTATTATCGAACTATAGATTATTCTGAGTATAGTGTTTAAAAATCATAAGAATTGAAATAACACTAAATTCACGATTTATTGTTACAATAAACACGCCCCTAGACAAAGCCTAGAGAACCTGTATAAGAAATCCGCCTCTACCCGGAGGAAAAACGGAGCAAAACCCGGACCAGGATGGGGCTACAGAATTAATGTACATAACCGTGCCAAAGTTGAGTACACATAAAACTAAATTAATATGAGTCATAAGACAACACAATCATGCAAGAAAATAGTTTTCTTTTTAATTGATATAAGTTGTTTAAAAAGTACTACAGCAATGGCGTGAAAAAGTACAAGGCGGATTTAACTTTTATTAAAATCAATAAATTCTTTTACATTGTAGAAGCACTGGTGCAGGAGGTAGTTTTTAACCGCCAATTTGAAGAGATTCAATTTCATAATATCTTGTATATTCTTGGGCAGGGAATTATATAGAACGATTCCCGAATGATACGGTCCTTTATGGCAAAGAGTGGTTGACACTCTAGGGCGATGAATATTATTCCTATTGCGAATATTGTGTTCGTGAACGAGACTGTTTCGTATGAAGAAAGGGTGGCACTTCAGTAAATCGGTCTTAACAAACACGACCGTTTCATAAATATAAATGCAGAGAAGTGAAATCACAATTGAAAGTTGAAATCACAATAATGTATGTTACCCAGTTTATTTCCACCTATTGATTTAATTTTACCTACGCTAGCTCTACCTTAATACACCACAATTCATGATTTACTGTTATAATGACTATTTTCATATAAACAGAACAGACAACATTATTAAAAGTGTCTTAAATATAGTTATGTGCTTGACTATTGCCTGTCACGCTTATGTTATCGTCAAGTGGAAATGCAAATCGTACCAGATGGACTTGACCAGCGTCGCTCTGTAGTTTTAAATGGCCTCTTTCCGTCCATTTCACACATCTCCACGAAGCTCATTATTGGGTCGTTTTCTCTAATTTGGAAGAGTGTATGGCTCTCAGCATAAATCCTTGAATGTCTTTTCCAAGACTTATATCAGAATTCCTATGCTCAAATATTAATATGTTCTATCAAGAAACTCAGTTTCAGTGGAACAACTTCATCGAAATTATAAAACAAAATTCGGAGTTCAAAACCTCAGTCCATACACATCATTACATGACAATAATGAATATAAAAATATAACATTCGCAGGTTTAAAAGCTTATTTAAATCTCGGATTGGTGGATGATATATTGAAAGTTGTTATTGTTGCTCATTGTTTTATTATCACTATAAAGCATTTTTTGGCTGCATAGCAGCCATCATCAAAAGCATACACTGGAGAATAGATATGCAAATACGATAAAAGTACGACAATAATTAAAATGCGAAAAACAGAAAATATTCAATGAAGCGTAAAAATGAAATTATTAAATAAAATAAAGCAAACAAGTAATAATGAATGAAAACAAATACAGAGTGAGGAAAGCGACAAAATAACGTACCTGAGTAAGGAGGAAATTTTTGACTCGCGCGCAGAAGGCGCCGAACGGAGGTTGTAAAAATTGAAAGTGAACGAGGGTTGGAGAGGGGTAAAGGGGGTGGGAGTTATTCACGAACTGACGTCAGAAGACGTCAGATAGCTGTTTACCACTAATGCATCACAACGTTTCAGTAACTTGTTTTATTGTATGATTAACAACTATTCAAACTTTGTACTACTATTAACATCCATTATACATTCAAATTAAATAATTAATTAAAAACTTACGACCTTTTATGGACGAATAATAATATTACTATTACAGTAATCTGTTATTACTTGATCACCCGACGACTACTAAATCCAAGTCGAAACTTAGTGAGCACTTCACACAAAATATAAATATTATTCGTCCATAAAAGGTCGAACGTTTTCAATTATTTATTCAAACTTTGCTCCTCATGTCAACTCCTATTTTTTCACCAAATTCGAAAAGCTCATGATGACGCGAAATCATAAAACACACTTGATGATCGGGAGACTGTACTGCAGAACAGTGAAGTTAATGCAAATACAACAAAGACGCCGCCAGATTGTTTGGTAGCAATATGAGCATGAGGAAAGGATGCGCTGTGTCAGTCGATTTTTCAATTCCCTGGAGAATGAATTGTTTTGTTGTTTCTATTCTTTTATTCATTTGACCTTGAACTAATGTGTTAACATGAAAGTGTTCTATTACATGACATATTTTTACTGGAGCATCATGCTTGGTAAATTATTTTTATTTTATAGCAAACATCTCAGTCAGTGTAATCACCAAAAGTAAATTTTGCAGGAGAGCAATTCCAAAGCTAGGGGCTATCTATATAATCAGACGATAAGGTTACAAATTCGGACATCATTCAAAAAAATTATTTCTGGTTTTTGAAAAATATAAAACAATCTTGAAGTATTTTTATTTTGAGTTTTATGATACTACCCTTCATCGTACTCACCTACATCATAATGTAATTAGTTAGGTAACTATAAACAATAACGAAGGATTTAAATTAGTAGACACCTATTCATTTTCTAAACGAATTAGTGAGTGAAATATTAATAGAGTATCTTTGTAGATCAGACTGAACTAGAGATGTAAACGTAGGATTTCGCGGTTGGAGTAAATATTTTAGGTTATCCTGGACAAATCGCGTAGACAGTAGTGTGAACGTTTCAGAAACCCTGCTGTGGCCTATGCAAACACTGGATTGGATTGAAATTGCAACCTTGGATTGGACGTTAAAGAAACTTTTCACAGGTCTCAGAGACTTTTTCGCACATAAATGACTCTGGGTTTTAATTAATAATTGAAATCATAAAAGTTCTGTTTAATATGTAAACTCAACTAGTTTTATCTAGTCAATCAACTAATTGATTTACATGCTCATAGTTCTTAACTATTCTAGTTATTGAGCCCTCATCCGCCATCAAAAATATTAAATTTGAAAATTATGTTTGTGTTTATTTTTATTTTTTGAATGTAACATTCTAGCGATAGATGCATTACACTTGGCTAAGTAATGTTATATAATAATAAGACAGAGATCGTTCCCATAACCCTAGAGGCTCTGGGAATGATACATCGCTGAATGTCCAAGAACTTGGCGATGATTCCTGGCACACTACTTGAAGGGATATTCAGGAAATAGCTGTCCTCGGAACTACGTACACACTAAAGAAAGGGTTGTGAAATTACTGCACATTATGTCTCCTCCTATAGGGCTGGTTGCTTTCTGGAGAAAATATGAAAAATAACCGGTTAATACATCTTTAAATCGTGCATGAAGGGATAATAATAATAAGTGTTGTTAATCCTTATGATAAAAAGAAAAGCATGTCTTCATGTGGGAAATTTGTAAAATCAATATGTTTACCTTTCTTAATTATGTTTTGTGTGTTTGTTTAAGCCATTAAACCTGGAATCATTATTTTAAAATTTGAGTTGTTATCAACAATATCTAGTTATATGATAGTATTTTAACAATTAACGCTGATAATACTCACGTATAATTTATTATAGACGTATTTTATAAAGTATATTTTTGATATGATTTATAAAGTTGCCACTTTATTCGTTATTATATGATTTATTAAACAAATAATTAAGTAAAGCGAAGGTCAATTTCCCGGAAAAAATTAAACCACGCATTCTTATGCATTCGGATTTCAAAACAGAAAATTCTAAATTCGAGACGCATTAAATTTTTTCCATTAGCAAGTCATTTTTGTAACATTTTTGTTCTGCTGGTGCTGATGGAAATGTAATTACAGGTCAATGTTATATTGTATCTTGGATGTATACCAAATATATGTCTTAATGCTTGACAGCCTACAATCTGCTTATCACATTCAAATGCTTATCGTGGGTGCATCATACACAAATACGTACCAAGTTAACGTCTGTTAATCAATTTTGCCTAAAATGGGTGGCGATTCTTCAGCAGTGGTACTAGCGTCCTGTGTGATGAAAAATTTTGTTATGCCTGAAAAATTCGCTTTAGGAAAATAATCAAGTTCAGACTTCGAACCAAAAGTTTACTCCCATTTCTCTAACTTCTTACTGCTGACAAACCGAGGAGTCCGAGTCGTTGAGGTTTTTATTTCATATTTTCTGTTGATAACTTCATCAAAATTTTACAAACATTTGAACACCAGGGTTCCTCACAAAATTTCCTATCTATAGTTTGTGTTGTATTTGTATGTCTATGGAAATATTTTTAATCATTTATAAAAAATGAAATATTTGCAAAATGAAATACTTTTTTCGATAAGATAATCTCGTTTTCTTAGCACAATAATTGTAGAATATACTATGTTATTTGACAAAACAATTTGCTTGTCCCCGAAATAAATGATCATTAAGCCACAATAATGGTTTTCCGTTGAAAATTGATATTTTTGCTCTAGTTTTTCAATCCATTATAGGTCAAGGTTTTCTTTTAACTTAACCATGTATTATGTATATGTGAGCTAACGGAAAACTTTTGTTGGATTTAAGTTTCTTACAGTGTATTAGTGTTTTGTTTTACTATTAGGATGTATTGTATACTGCAAAATGGAAAGTACATCTTATTAAAACTAACAAATCCAATATCACTCAAATTTGTGAAACGTTGAATAATTCGTGTTTGGTCAATGGCGAGAGAAATGCATCAAGGCAGCTGTCTACTAGACATCTCTCTGGCACAAACTTCCTGAAATTCAGTGTCTTGCCAACAAATGAAAAATAACATTTGAGAAGTATTTAGAGATCTTCCAGATATTCAGTTTACCTCTCAACAGTCAAAATATACCGTACTTCTACAGCCCCTACTCTACCTTGGCGTGTGTGGTGTGCATTAAGACTTTTGCTTCTTAAAATAATTGTCATTTCCACGTTTTAACGACTTCATTAGCGCTTAGTAACCGCTGGAGCCAATAACCTTATGCTAAAGTACTATTTATCGAGTGGAATTATAGTTTATTTCAAATGTTGTGAAAAAATATTTTAAACAACACTACGAATTTTTTGCATGTTGTAAAATTTGTTAGACTTCTTTTGCTGGAGTTGGTAACGTCTTGTCTGTTCTATTTCTTCATTTTCTGTTTTATCTTAATGTATTTTTTGCTTTAATGTTACTATTATTTTGACGTTTATTATCTTGAATTCTGTGTTGTCGATGGTCGTCTCCTTGCTACAGTTTGATCATTGGGGTCCGTCCCTAACTACTTTGCAGTGAATGATGAAATAGCTTTATGTCCTAAGTTGGAGGGGTGGAGAAATTCTTTCTCTTTTTGTCTTCATTTTTATTTTGCTTCTTTTCTCTCTTTTCCTTTTACTGGTCCTTCTTTTTTCTTTTCTGTCTTATAAAAAAATTCGGAGATTTCATTTAATTAACTTTCTTCTTAATTTTTCTCTTATTTTTTATTTCTCAGCCATTATTCTTACTATTTTACATCATTTATCTATCTCACAAAGGTTTCAAAATCGCTATAATTTATTTTTCAATCCAGAAAGGTTTCGTTAAGTATTGGAAATATTAGATTTCTTATTTTATTTTTGAATTACTCTCTTTCTTTGCTATAGAACTTGTAGTCTTCTGCTAAGAGTCTCACTGTTTCATTAATTGTGACTTCTCACTGGCATTATGTATAAGGTTCATTTTATTCAGTTTCGCCCTTAAAAACCGTGACCTGTTTTCAACTGGTGATTTTCTTTCAGGTGCTAACCTTGCCAGAATGTAACATTTGCAGTGTGTAACTTCGGCTGGTTCGACCCTTTTCTATTTTTCCCCAGGTTTGTCGGCATTGTTTTAGAATGTCTTTTCTAAAATTGACGCTAGGTTCAATTCTTCTTAAGTCTGTTATATCCTCTTCCTTTTGTTAGGTGATACCTTGCTGCCCTTTTCTGGGCTTTCAGATGTAATGGCTCAAATGCTGAGATTACTTGCATTTAGCTGATGTTATCCTCTATCATTGGTTCCCAGGTTGTCCATGGGATTGCCTCAGGGTCCGGCAGCACATGGGAAAAGTTGCCGTGAAATGGGAATTCGAAAGCGGTATGCTTTGAACGAGATGAGGTGAATATATACGAGGGGATGACTATCAGCTTCTGAATTAAAATATATTTTAAGTAATAACTATTAGAATGTGTTGAAATAATTTCATCGATTATATTTAACTTCAGCAAATGACCTCTCACCATTATTAAATAAAGGTATGGGGGCTTCATCTCAGCTCTTTTCAATTCAATTCAAAAGGGCTTTATTAGACATAATTTTTATATTTTATATACAAACAAATATATTGCAGAAATATTGACGGGGTTGCACCTATGTTTAAGCTCGAGGATGCCGTGGGTTATGCACACTGTACCCTGGTATTCACTCTCAACGAATGTTCTAGATGCTTGTTGCTATATTTTAAGTTTTACGGAAAAAAGAAAAAAATGCAACTAGAATAATGAAATTAGGCGTAATAATGCAACTAGAATATTCGTTGAGCACCGTTGGGAACCACAGAAAACAAACGGTCAGGATAAGCAAGTACAATACATATTGTAATGAAATATTATTTTTAATAAAAATAATATTACAAGAAATTCAAACCGTAGAAAAATACAGCGTGAGCTGACGGCTCTCACCACCCGCGCGGTATGCTGTTCTATGGTGTGGGTGTCGGGGTTTTAGAAAGGCCATTAGTTTTCAGGAAGAGCCGAACAAAATAATAAAATTTATTTCTTAAGAAGGAAGGGCACTCGGCACTACGAAGACTGTTTGGAGTGTGAGAAAGCGACTGGAAACCTTCTAGGACCCACGAGGGAAGACACGGCCCACACATACCACAGTAACGGACGTGGCCCGAACAATTGAAAAATAGTTAAGAATATTTTGCGGCATCGAGACAAGGGCGCGAGTCGAAAGCGGAAGTATACTAAGGGTGCGGTTTCTTGAGCGTTTAGGGACAAAGGACGGCGAGTATCAAAGCAAAGGTAGAGACATTCGGGACTTCCGCGGCGAGCACGAAGTTCGCAGAATTCCAAATCTTGGGTCGTCGGCAAAACGTGGTAAACAAACAAACGTCACGACAGCTTTAGCCAATCCAGGGAAGCTTGCTGGAAATAAGACGAAGGCAAGGATTGGTTAATAAAAGATCACGTGAACTGATTTCGAAATTTTGCATCAACGTGGGGATTAAAATTATAAAAAGAAGATATTCTAGGTTTTTGACACAGACATATAGAGAAAGTCGGACTTCATAAGACTGATAGACACTTCAAGTTTACTGTTTGTAGTGCTCGGACACTTCAATTATTTTCGAGCATTGTCCTACTTCAAGACATAGCATTTTCGCGGTGGATCAGGTTTTCCCTGATCACTACAATGGAATGGATAGTCGTAATTAAGGAGTTTGAGCGCGACAACTTGGATTCTGTGTAATGAATCGAAATTACTTGGTTACCGAGGGGCTTCGACTTTAGAAATCCTCTCATAATGTGTTCGACTCGGATTTTTGCTACGATGTCAATTAGCTAATGGGCTAAGTACCGTAGTTAAGCCGTGAAAAGATTTCGTGCTGACTGGAGGCGAGCGAGACGGGGCTTCAAGCGGCTACGCGCAGACCGGTGGCCCCAAGTCGACAGCTGTCGGGTGGCGGCGCTGAGTCTACGAGGAGGCGGTCGGGTCCTTGATCCCGCGAAGGGCCATGAACAACCACACCGTTTCGAGACGGACAGGTCATCTACACTACCCCTAGTAAGGTAAAAACATTCTGATAGCAAGTCAGAATAGCAACAAAGTGGCGAAATACTGTGAATAAAAAAAGGTTCCCGTGCTCCGTGATGAAAGAACCAAATATGAATAAGAATTTAGTAACAGTTTACGAAAACATTTTAAATAGTAATCAAAATTAGTTAATCTATGTTTTTAGTATGAAATCAATGTTGTTGGGACTAATCGTGTACCAACACTTATGCCCATCAAGAAACAAATGTGACTACGTGTGATTTTGGGGGAATTGTATGGGGAGAAAAATGAGTAGTTAATAGATGTAACTTCGTAAGTAATAAATAAAACTTCATTTATCGATGCTGTATGAAACAATTCTAATTGTGAATTTCATTGAATAAATGGGCCGAAACCACCCATAATCCGAACTTTCCTGGCACCAGCTAGCCGGTGCAGACGCTGATAGTAGAGTGGGCTAGGTAGGTGGCTCACTCAATCAGCAGCATCTTCAATTAAGAATGTTACAATTTGACGCTCCAACGTGTGGATCAATTTATTTTAGCCCTTGTTCACTTTTATTATGTTACAATATATATTACAAGTAAGTATGTTTAAGTAATAGTAATAAAATTAACAATACGGTAATATTTCAGAAAATAATGAGTAATAATAATAATTAGTAATAGTAGNTACGAGACATCTTCTTGTCATTTCCTTAGTTCTTCCTCCTTCCTTTTTGAGCTTCCAAGTAGTCTGAAACATATTCAAGAAGAGACGGCAGAATCACATTCTTGTAAAAATTCCAAAATCTTTGTTTCTCTTTCTCCCCTGACAATACTTAAGAATCTGCTCAGGAGTTGCTCTACCGTTGATCTGTTATGCCTTATAATTTCTATTGCCAGATCAATATTTCTTGTTCGTTCTGTAAAGTCCCCTTCGGAAAGCCATTCGCTTTGATTGGTGTTCTATTTTGGTGCAAAACAATAAAATGTGAATCCATTCCTCCCCTTCTGCGCAGAATAGACAAATTTTATTTAACTCGCCTCGTAGTTATCGAATTTTCCAACCCCCCACTCTAAACTATGCATACCCTGCTCTATCTGATTTATTTAACCAATCAATATATGGTTTTCGTCCCCATTCCCCAGCGACCACCGTTTGTACTCCAAGATCGCTTCTCTAATCCATCGAGTACTGATTCCATCTTATCTAGTTTCCTGAGTTGTATTTTGATGCTTTCTAAAATATTTGAATAATTGTATTCATTTACATCATTGTGCCAGAAGTCCCCAAGTCCTAATTTATTTAAAATAAATTTAATTTTTGTGCACCATCCGACATCTCTATTGTTTTTGTAACATTCAAGTACAATTTCATTTTTCTTACCACTTTCGATGAGAAGTCAATATTTCAGTCATTTTAATTTTAAGATACCGTTTAGTGAATATTCTCCGAATTCACACAGAATCCAGCTATTAGCTGTGCTTGTAGAAACTCCTGGAATATGTTGCAGATAACCGGTCTGGAGGGAGGCAAAATGAAAATTATCCCCTTTTCCCCATAATTCTGTTCCATATGCTATAATGGGTACTAATACTGAATTAAACATTTTATCCGATAGCTTTGGGGCAACCCAGATTCATTGACAGCTGTACCCCTAAGTTCGTAAACTCTTTAACAATATCTAAGGTGATACCATTTAATACCCATTTTTCTTCTTTGCTTAATACCCACCCGTTTTTCAATATCATTATTTTTGTCTTTTTAACACATAATTTTATTCTTCTATCATTGTAAAACTTGCCTAGGGCATCTAACCCTCTTTGGAGTCCCACTGCGGGTTTAGAGAAGATGACCAAGTCATCAGCAAATAATAGTGCCGGTATAGACCTTCCTGAGTATGTCACAATAGGTGTCTCCATCTGCGCGATAATCAAATAGTCAATAACATCATCAACAAACAGGATATAAAGCAGTGGAGAGAGGAAGCACCCTTGCTTCACATCGATGTCTATAGGGAAAGCCTTTGTTGTAGAATGCCTGTCGATTATAACACATGCACTGTCTCCGTGATGAATTGCCCTTAGCATGTTGATGAATTTTTGTGAGATTCCTTTTTTCCCTAGGAGTTGCCAAAGAAGTGCTCTATCTACTATATCGAAAGCGTTCTCGAAATCTATAAACGCACAAAATAATTTCCCTCTTTTTGTTGAGGTTGCTGTTTCCGCCAGAGAGTTTATTATAAATGTGTTAATGTGTTATCTACTGTGCTGTAATTATTTCGAAAACCCTTGAAATGGTGATAATTTTTTATTTAATTCAACCCATTTTTTGAGACGGTTATACAAGATATATATATATATATATATAGGTTGAATTACCACTTTTCTCCATGGCTCAGGGAAAGTAGATGTATCCAACATATAGTTGTACATACGTTTTAAAAGTGGACTTAACGATGTTTGAAGAGATTTAATGCATTCTGGTGGCAGGCCATCTATACCGGAAGCTTTACTACACTTCAAGTGACTTATAGCTTCTTCCATTTCTTCAACTACTATCGGCTCGTCCAGTTCAGGTATTGTATCTACTAGCAAAACGCGTTCGAATTATTACGTTCACACGTTTATGAGGAAGGCGCTGAGTCAGACTTACAATTGATAGGAGGAATGGCAGGGGTTGGGGGTGGTTCGTGCATTATTCAATTTCAGGCTGCGTGGCCCGCAGACTTCTACGGCTTGAGAAACACTGTCACATACGCTTGTGTTATTGATAACAAAACAGATAATGCGCTTTCTCTCAATCTATCCTGTTGGGTGGCAGATCAGCTTTGTTCGCCCAGGTTGAGCTGCATAAATTTGTATAATTGCATCTTTGTATGTGGCTTGTTACATCTTAGCTTTTTATATATAACTCTCGCTAAGACATTCTTAATGTATGCCGGAAATGATACCTTAGAATCTATAGTTATTCCAAGTATTTTATTTCTCTTTTTACTTTGAGTTTAAATTTCCCAAAATTATTATTTGACAATCTAGATGGATCAAGCTGCCCTACAAAGACCATAAAATTCTCCTTAGATGAAGTCATATTTTAATTAATTGTCTGTAATATCAAATTTTTTTCTGTGCTGCTGTTTCCAATACGCCTCGTATTTCACTTTGTAATTATTTCGATGCCATCCGCACATTGAACCATTTGTGTTCTTTGCCCAGTTTTCTTAAACGTACATGTGGTGGGCAAATTATTTTTGTAAGTGAATACAGAGAATTTGAATTCTCAAAAAAGTTATTTTGAGCCAAATGTATTTATTACTAAGTTCCCAGAGTGAGTCATACGACAATTTTTTATAAAGCATTTAAGGGAGTTTCATGAAGCATTTCTTCTTTTTCCTTCTCTTCGACCCAAAACAAAAATAATGACCTAACTAGAATATATGGTTACTATCCACAAAGCTATAACCAAAATTATAAGAAATTACATCCTGTATTATTGTATTTTTATGTCGCGAGAAGTGGAAAGAAGGTTTCTTTATTCCAAGAAATCAATAATAATTCTAGAATTTTAAAATCAATAAGTATATATTATAATTTTATTCGATAATGCTAATTTTATTTTCCTAAGTAATTAAACTTATTTGAAATCATTTTCCATTACATCTATTTTTTTGATGGATGAAAATTTATTTATAACGAAATAAAGAATTATTCATATACCCTCAATTATTTGGAACACTAAGAGTTTTTATTTTTTCTAAGAATAAGCACCAAATGATCAAAAATTTTACTTAGTTATATGAGCAATAGGAACTTTGTTAACACTCAATTACCAACGTTTCGGTCAACTTGCTGTGGCGAAGTTAGGCAGAGTATGGCAGAGACTTGGATCTATACGACTCTGGTATTGCCCTGAAGAAGGCCACAGCAAGATGGCCGAAACGTTTGTAGTTCTTTCTACTGAGACACGGTGCATCCCGGAGAAACAAGTTTATATTGACTCCGGTCGCGGAAGCCTACGTTTACATCGGTCATAAAAGATTTTTAAATTATCAGCGAAGAATCTGAAAGAAGAAAATTGGTTAGTGAAGCCCATCGTGACAGCAATCTATCCACTAGGAAACTATACTATGCTAGAACAGAACATTTACATTATCCTTAAAGTGAGATTTTGTCTAACTTATTTCTAAAAAAAAAGAAAACAAGAAACAGTGAGTCTGTACATGTAGCATCTGGTTGATTTACTCGACTTTATTCTAGTCATGTCGTAAGTCCCTTAAACGCGCACGTGATAATTGATTGTAGTACGTACAAATGTTTAAAACGTACTGACAACTTATTAATTCCAAACTTAAATATGCGTGTAATTGCTATGGAAGATATAATCTTTGCAATAATAATATTGCAGTTGCATTGCGACCCATGTTATTATTTTCAATGTTTAAATTCAATAAAGATTGTAACTATTTTTTTCATAAACAACACATGCGTCATTGGTATATTTATACTAATAAAAGTGACTTATTTGGAATGTATATGGTATAGGAATCGGAAAAAGTAATAAATAAAATTATTTGAAATTTCAAGATACTCTTCTTAAGGGTTATTGCAATTCAAATGCAAAGCATGGTTAATAATGATGAATTATAAAAGCAAAAAAGCAATTAAAATTGGCTGCATATCAGTTAACGTGCATCTTCACGCGCGTGACTGTTGACTCTAAAGATTACTAATGTGTCCACCTGACTTCAATTGCGGAACGCGAGATGGACAATCCACAGAACGTGTTATCTAAGAGATGAAATCGTAGAAGCAAAATTACATAAAGACTGTGAAGAACACTTTTTTCTAGTACATAACCTAAATGTGAAGTGAAAACCAGATAACTCATAGGTCTTAACTATGTGCTTTGTTTATTCTGTGAAGTGTATTTTCCTTCTGCCTGGATTTTAAAATAATTCGTAATTACGTACTTATTAGCATACAATACTGAAAACTCTGAGTTTCCTTCATGGTATTTAATTTAATAACATGAAAGTAGAAAAATATGGAAACTAACAAATTAATTTAGATGATTAAGATCCTCGGAACGCCGGGCAAAATGAGCCAAAAAATTTAGACCTGTTGATAGGCGTGTTAATACCCTATATAGGGTAAAATATTACAATTCACAGTACCAATATTGATGAATGTTGATAAATTTTTTTGTATGTTTGTTGAACAATGGAAATAAATATATTTATGTTTTTGTGAATTGTATTAACATTTTTAATGTCCAGTAATGATGGTTTTAAAGTTCCTCTTCAAATTCCGGTCAACTCCAGGTAGTTCAGCTAGATAACTATATTTAAGTTGCAAGAACAATGTTACACAACACATCCAAACTTAAGAAATGATGAAATGTTTTGTATAATGATTTAACTACCTATGAACGCGATTGTAAAATTTCGTGAATTGTGTTACACTTTTTTTATACTTACGATCTGATAAAATGTAATCATCCACGTTGGGTTTTTAAACTGAATAAATGTTTAAAAATTGTTGTAAATTTTGTATGTGTGATTATTTAACATATACGACGTACTGAAAGATAATAAATTGTTTCTACCATTTCAGTGTTGACTTAGTTTTGACTCACTTTACATCGATGACTTTAACGTGAAAGGTCTAAAATTATTCTCGAGAAAGAGCACCCTGACGAAACGTGGATAGGAAGGTTGAATCATGCCCATGACAATTTCTCTGTGACAAGTCACCAAAATAGAATTCCTTGTCGCGCCAAGTTAGTATAACGAGGAACCTGCATGATTGATCACCGGAAGATCCTATGGAAACAACGGAAGTTCTAGAAAATCAGAAGCTGAAAACATAAGGTTTTCACCTGAAGGTGGAACCTACTGGAGGTTTTTTGTGAAGAACACAGCATTTGACGTGTCATTGACTACGATATTCAGGGTGATGAATTTGTTTACAATAAAAAAAAGTTAAGGTTGTTTTATTTGTTTACTACTTTACAATAATTAATATATACACATACTTTGGTACAACTAACCTCCCTTCAACGGATTTCGAAAACAGCAGAAAAAATCTAGAGTAACTGACTCAATTCTTCCAACGATAAGGCAGTATTTACTTCAAAAAATTGTATTTTTTAATATTTTTGTTCTTCAAAAGTGCAATCAAAGCTTCGGTGTACTTATTTAATAAATTGTAATATTTTTTTTAAATAACACAAGTATTGTAAAAGCTCTGTGACAATATTATCGCAAATAAAATAATAATCAACATACAATATATTAATCAATGTAATTGACTGTGAAGCTTGTCTTGTGAACGAAATGTTACCTAAATGTTAAAAAATTAGTGTCAACGAGATCATTTTGACGATTTTTTTTTAAATATTCAATGTCGTAAGTAACCTAAAAAACAATTAATTCGTTGTATGGGATGAACTTGACTCAGCTACGAGTGAAAATGTTACCAACTTGAAAAAGTAAAATGTGACGCCGCTGCATTTGAAGTGTACAAAAATATGCATTATTTTCGTTGATATTAAAAGTAAAATTAATGTTTAATACATGTGTCATATCCCGAGTGATCTAAATATTTTGTAATTATCACATTTTGGTATCTTACCGCATGGTTTAAAACTTTACCTCCTGTAAATTACAAACCAAGTACAATCACATCAGGAAGTTAGGGAATTCGAATTAATTTTCACCATTTCACACGCTATTTAAAAATGTTTTAACATATTTATAATGCTATTTTAAAACATATGATCCCGTATGAGGGAAGAATGCAATTATTTGAGAATGTAATCTAATTATAATGTTCCATAATATATGTGCGTCTTCACCTTTCACCAACGATTTCACGTCAAGCACAACATTAAAGTTCAGTTCTGTATTTGTTCATCTGGCATTCATAATGTAATCGTTGGCATTAACCACTCCTTACTGAACATACCCTTAGTGATGATACCTACGGGCAAATCAGCCTCATCGAACCATAGACTTAAATATAAATCGATCACACAGACCACACAGTCTTGTCCGAAGTGAACAACGATGTAAAGTGTGTCTATCTCTTTCGCACATCGGTTTAGGGGTGGGCGATTCCTCTCACTGACTGCTGACTTCTGCGCACAAGTCGTACGTTAACCCCTCCAAGCGTATGAGCGAGCGAGAGGGCGACACCTCTCAGTGTCTTCTGTCTCATGTTATCACGGACAACTTACAGCCGAGGCAGTTGAGTCTATCTTATATTTAAGTCTATGCATCGAACGTATGGTTCCCCTTTTATATTCCGTAGTACCGAGGAAGTATATAACCCAAAATTATTATTTAAATGAGTAGGTAGTAGGTAATCAATGCAATAGAAGAAAAATATTGAATGAAACGTATTTCTGTGTTGAAAAGGTAGAGACTAAAGTGAAATGAGTTTTCAAATAGAGTTCCTTGCTTGACTTAATTGAGCTGCTTCAAATATACGAGGCTTAAATGAAACTCATTAGTTACAGCCCATACCGAGAGAACAGGTTTGGATATGAGGTCCAAATCCAGAGGAAGGAAAACATTTTTCCAAACCTTTGGATATGACTTCCGAACTTTTGGATGAGACATTTCAACCTTTAGATGAGACATCCCAGTCTTATAGTATCCAAACAGGATATCATATCCCAATGTTGGGAAAAATCCTTTCCCTTCTTTGTATTTGGATATCACATCCAAACATAGGGTTCTCACATTCATAGATTTTTATCAGTGCATGATTTTTGTTCCTTCCTCATTAATGATTAAAGAAATCAATAATTATTATATATTTTATATGTTAAAACGTTACTTATTCACGGTTAGTATAAAATTTTCAAACATTGTCTCAGTTCCCTTTTCTTCTCCGTCGCCCTGTTGCGTGAGAGAACGCGATTTCCAAACACGCCCAGTTCTAATGAGGTTGGCCCTCCACTAAACCAAACAGACAATAAGATAGGCATCACACACTGCACCTTTGTACATCTTAAAACAAGACAACAGGTGCATAAAAATATTCTTTAAATAATTTTTGTTCCGTATGCTTTTCCACAAACAATGAACTATGGGTAGTTATTATGAAACTTATTCAAGTCATCTGAAGTTTTGAAATGAATTGAACATTTGAAACAATCATTCTAAGGCACCAACGCATATAACTCCTTTTACTTTTGATTTTCTGCTTTTATTTTTATAGTTTCAAATCTATTCTATTGTACTTCGAAATAATATTCATAAATAGTTTATCATTGTAGTATAATATTTCTTAGATATATGTATCGTGTAATACAAGAAATATGGAATGAGATAACTTAGTTTATTACCTCCCATGTGGTCATACTCAGTTTGTTACGGAGTTTTTTGACAATAAAGTATATTTGTTTATTTGTTCCATGCAAATCTATAAAACGTTTGAAATCATTGGCTCTGAACATTATATGTTTCCTATTTTCGTAATTACATGTTTCTTTAATCCAATGCACAAATTATGATTTGAAGCGGTTACCAAACGTATAGCAATTACATCCCTCGTATGATTACTAGGAATATGGCATCTTATAAGATAATCAACAAAACAAGAACGAAAAGATTTGTTGAAGAGCATAATACTGAGACACAAACGCTGTTCGCTTGAATCGATCTTTCGCCGCCTTTCGTGGTTACTCTCCACCGCCTTTACTCTCCCACAGTTAATCTCCTCAATTAATTCACTTCAAGTCTGAGTAGGATTGACTCACATACATTTCTCATGTTGATGCATCGTTTCCATAAATCGCCTGAATTCCAGAAATTTGACATTCATCCGTCGCCAATATGGAGGCGTAAGTATTCAAGGAGCAAAGCACTGTGTGAGGGGTTGGGTGTTCAAATCCCGTGAATAATTTTTCACCCTAATCTGTCATTCGGTTAGTCACTCTGCCACTTCATCGGGCGTTCCTAAGACATGCGGCCGTGAAATACGCATTTGCTTGTAATTGAAAATATCCTAGAGTCAAACCCATCACTTACAGTTAATTGTACGTTCGAATAATATGAATGGCGTCTAGTTGACTCACTGACTCTGTGACTCATCTCTCTCAATCATCCATTAACGCAGAGAAAGAATGTATAAGCTTGAAAATGTTGTGAAGATGTAGCTTTCCTATTGTAGAAAATTACTTTTGAAATACCGATTTTAAAGGAATAAATAAGTTAAATTATATATAATTTATCAAATCCACTCTATTTTTAGTACATTTCTCGAAATAATTGAGGTATATTTTCGGATATATTATGTAAACGTTATCAATTCAAATATCTAAAATGTGTACTACATGGGTTTTTCAATATTTCATATTTTAATGTGTGCAAAAGGATAGAAATGTTTTCAGTTATTTTCGTTAGCGCTTAAGGTAGGATTTCGTTAGCGCTTATTTTCGCGATACCTCACGAACTAATTGACATATCATCTCCGTGTTTTATATTAAATAAAAAAATCTAAGAACGAAATTCTGGAATTTTCTGTATAATTCACATTATACTAGGAGAAAAGGGGTGAAAGTACATGATGTATTGTCCTAATATGTTGTATTTGTGTTCTGCAGACTCACTTAGAAAGATGTTTTGAAATTTCGATGATATAGAAGGATTTAGGGTGATTTTTGTTTCAAACGTTTCCTATTTCCCACGAATTAATTAAGAATGTACTTTTTGTTTGTAAACTTGCATTTTTTTCCTCCCACTAAAATATAACGAACGGTCTTGCCGTATCATAACTAGACAAACTCCCCAGCGAAACTGGGCATTATTGGTGAAATCTGTGAACTTCCTAGTAACATTGTTCCGCTAATGATAGAAAGGACAACTTTTCTGAAATTTTTTAATTGAATAGATTGGGAATAGTATGTGAATTATGTTCAGCTCAGAATACCACAATCATGACGAGAAGAGTGAGTCCGTCGTAGAAGACGTGAATGTTCGAAATTCGACCATAAAGCTTGCATGTACGTACCAGGAAAGGTTAATCCTTTTCGTTCAACATCCTAATTGGAATTGGCTAAAATTAAAAAAATAAGGGTTATTATTATTATTTCGACATTTCTCTAATACTCAGCCCCGTCGCTGGATATTATTCACCTGCCATTTTATTTTTGGCCAGAATTTACTTTAGGAAAGACAACTCAGCCTGATCCCATTTACCCATTTCATCCCTGCAACACCTGTTACACTATTCCACTAAACGTAGACCAATAGTATGTACTTATAGTTTAAAACGATTAAATTTTCTAACTATATGGCAAGTTTGTAATACGACTGCTTTTTGACCTCTTGTAGCTGTGTTCGTGGGGAGTCCTAAATCTGCCAGAGTTTTTGGAAACGTCTTTGGAAACACTCCCTCAGTCGAAATCACTATCGCATAGATGCTTACTTTGTCCAGCTTCCAGATTGTTTTCATTTGTATTGCCAGTTCCTGGTATTTACTTTTCTTCTCTCGTTCTGTTTTAATGACATTGTGAATGAGAAGTACGGCGATGTCAATTAATGTTGCTGTCTTCGCCCCGGCGTTAATCACAACTATATCTGGTTTATTAAAATCGATGGTTCGATCCGTCAGCACCGGTTTATTCCAGTACATGATGACACTGTCTCCCTATAACACTGGTGGTGGGGTATACTTGTAATACAGTGGTGTTGTAGCTCTCTGCAGCATATTATACTTAAAACCCAGTTCTTGGTAAACAATTTTGTCAAGGTGATTATGTCTGCAGAGGTAGGCGTTATTAGCAAGTAGTGGACACCCAGCCATACCATGCTCAATGGATTCACCGGGTCCTCCGAATTTCCTGCACTTATCCTGGACATCCATCCGTAGGATATACTTTTCGTAGTTTCTCGTTCTTACTACCCTATCCTCGATAGCCATAAGAAATCCCTCTGTTTATGGGCACAACTGTCCATCTACTAGCCAATCCTGCGACATTTTCATATCCAGTTCAGGTTCCTCCAAATGCCTTGGGAGCTTTCCGTGCAGTGCTTTACTCCGTGGGTCTAAGCCTCCTTCTTCTTGTATCACCTCCTCCGGCAGTTCTGCGGCTAGGTTGAGGGGAGTGTACCCAAATTCTTCTTCTCTTACTGCTTGGATTATACGATCAGATGTGTATAANCTACACATTTTCTTAATATTGAGAAACCCTCTTCCCCCTTCTTTACGCGGGAGATACAAGCGTTGGAGTGAGGAATTCGGATGCAAGTACCTGAATTTAGTTAAGAGCCTTCTGGTGGTACGACCTAGGTTGTCCAGATCGGTTGTTGTCCATTTAACTATACCGAATGAGTAGGTCAGCGTTGGCACTGCCCACGTGTAGATTTCGGTGATTACATTTGTGCCGGACAGCTTCGTGTTCAATACTTTTGTGACTTTCTTCTTATATTTTTCATGGTATAGGGACTTCAGTTGGGTGTGATTCATTGATCCGCTTTGGGGGATCCCAAGATACTTGTACTCATCCTTTGAGTCAAGTTCCGCAATCTCACATTCCGGGTGACTTCGGCGACTACCTTCCCACGTTTTATGGTAATGATTGCACATTTCCAAACATCATTCCAATGTCTTCACTGAATCGTTTGGTTGTATCTATAAGACACTGTAGGCTCTGGTGGTTTTCGGCATACAGCTTCAAATCATCCATAAACAAAAGATGAGACACTTTCCAATAGCCTTTCTTCACTTGGTATCCACCTTATTCCTGGTTTAACAACACTGACAAAGTATTCATTGCCAGGCAGAACCACAAGGGTGAGAGTGAATCTCCCTGGAAGATTCCCCTTTCAATGTTCACCTCCCCCAGGTGCGTGTTACCCACATAGATGTTCGTCTTCCATGTCGCTATCAGTGCTTTAAGGCATGCTATAATATGAGGAGCTACTTTATAGATCTCAAGGGCCTTCAATGACCAGTCGTGGGGCACTGAGGCAAGTGCTTTCGCATAATCTATATAGCCAATACTCAGGTACCGCTGTTTGAGTTTAGCTTGCCGGAGAATAACAGCATCAATTGTCAGCTGGTGCTTACATCCCCAAGTTCCCCGGGCACATCCTTTTTGTTTCGCCTCATTCAGACGGTTTCTCTCACAATGGTTCTGGAATATGCCCGCCAGTAGAGATGTGAATAATTTATATACCATTGACAGACATGTTATTGGTCTGTAGTTTTCGGGCTGAGTCTTCGCCCCTTTTGTGAACACGAGGTGCGTCCTTCCTTCTGTTAAATACTTCAGGAACGGTGATGTTCTTTCCAGGGATTCAGTAAAAGCACGGGCTTACTGAGAATACCTTGAGTCAAAAGTTGTGAAGTTTGTCCGGTCCTGGTGACTTCCAGTTTGCTGTCTTCCTTAGGGAGTTCTTGACTTCCTGTTCGGACAAGCTGCTAATTTCCTTAGGTTCAACTTGTGAGTATTTATTTTCTACAATTTTGATCCATTCTACCTGTGTATAATTTTTCGGGGTGGACCGGATCGTTTTCCAGTATTAACTAAAGCTCTGTTCTGAGATCTCACTTCTAGGTACCTGTTAGGTAATTGACTGTTCGAGCGTCCGAAAGTACATTTTCCGGTTAGACTGGAACTCAAAATTTTCTTCTTTTTCTTTTGTTAAGCTCATTGTACCTTTTTAACCTTGCGCCATTTACTTTTGCCTTTTGTCTAAAGACATCATTTAGGGCCAAGAGTTGCTGAGCGCTCTCATTATCATTCAGGTTGATTCCAGATCTCCTAGTTAGTTTTTTCAGCTTGCTTCTTACTTTTCGGGATTTATTCCCCTTAAGATATTCATCCAAGATGCCCGCCTGTGCTCTGAAATAGTCTAAGCTTTTCTGGAGCCTTATTTTCCAAGCTGGTTCTCTCTGTTTCCTATGTTCTTCTCCTCTTCGTTGCTTTGGGTAGTAGGTACTCTGACCGTTAATCTCAATTACAGTGACAGCGCCACAGTATGTGGCTAGATGTATTTCTTCAAGATCAGCGTCTATGATATGTTCTTCCAAGCATTTGTTGACCGTTGCGATAAATGGCCCAGAGTGGCATATTCTATTTAGCTTCGGAAGGCAGGGTCTCAAGTTAGGGATGGTGCCTCTAAAATATTCCAGTGTACTGCACAGTTTTTCCCGCACACATCTAACTAGATCTTCCGTCTGTAATGAATCATCTTCTGCTGGTTCATCGTTTGGCATTGCCTCATCCGATCTACCACCTTCGTTCGCCACGCGTAGTTCCGACTCATGGTGGCTACAGTTTAACTGTGTCTGTGGATGTCTGGCTGCGTAAGTTTGTTCTTCTGTAATTTCTCTGCGAAGTTCTTCCAGCTGAAGAGTTGTTAGGTATCCCCTCTTTAAGATCATACTGTGCCTGTCTACAACGTTTTTTTCTGTTAGTTCTAATTCCGGGTATTGTGTGGTGAAGTCGACGTGTAACAATTGCCGATAACCTGGAAGGGGGACTTCCTTGCATCTGTTGACGCGGTAGAAACTTCTCATTATAGCCTTATTCATTTCCAGCGTCCACTTTACTCTCTTACTGCCTCTTGATCTGTTGACAGCCCTTACTTGACGCGAGGGCAAGCCAGCACTCGTGTTGGATTGTAATGGAACTGTAGTATCCTCCTCCGTCAGCTGTGACGTGGGACTTGTAACTTCTTGAGAAGCTTGATGTTGTCTGGGGCTTCTGTGTTCATCGGCATGTCGCTCTTTGGGTAACCCGATCGGTGCCCGTCTGCTCAGCTCCCGATCACCATCGGCCCGCATACTGTCATCTCCAGCGGTGGGTGCAGAAGTGCCCTGGCGCTCCCCAGACAGCTGCTCAAGTTCCGAGGTCTTACGACTCCCGCTTCGTGTCTCCATCGGTGATGGGTGCGCCTTTTATACCTACGGCCAGGTTTTTAAAGGGAAGGGCATAGGGAGGAAGGAGCGGAGAGTTAAGAAAGGGAAGGAAAATGACTGAAAAGACTCCCTAAGCTTTCGCGATCTAATCGCTTCGGGGTCGAAGAAAACAAGAGTTGGTCAAGTGAGACCAATAGTATAGTTGAAAGGAAAAAATCTACCACAAGAAAGCGGAAGCAATGGTAAGTTCAGCTAAGGTTCACTTGGGAGCGCCCGTTCCCATACCACACATCCTGTGGCCCCTTGACACCTGTTGGTCCACGGAACCTTATTCTCTATATTCGGTTCAACCCATCTCAAGTCGATGGGCTTCCCCATCCGCCACCTGGGGGACGCTCCCTCTAGAGGTCAGGGCCCTCCGAAGGCAATTATTATTATTATTATTATACTGACTTACTGTATAAGACTTGGCTATTGTGGTTCAATGAAATTATATATATATATATATATATATATATATATATATATATATATATATATATATANTGATTCTATTTATTCTATAATTAGAATTTTCCACAAAAATATCAAGCACTAATAACAAGGAATCCCCTTAACATAAATGGCAAGAAAACAAATACACTCTCAAAAAGAATTCTTAATACTATGTATAACTGAAACATCATCTTTTTCCTTCAGTCTATGAGTTTTGGTGTAATCTTCGCCCCTAGATAGTCCACACATGCACGCGCCTGCACGGTTCAGCCTCGCCAGCCCTGACACAGAACTGCGCGCACACGTTATCACAGGTGGCCGAATCGCCGCCCCTCACGCTGTGTCCCGCAGCAGACTCTGATCGACCAGTTCTTCTTTGATCTTCGTATAGGAATGTCCCACACTGTATCACTCAGTGAGCCACTAATTTGGTTCTTCCACTTCATTTAGCTACTCACCACTTGATCGTTCAGAACCGAACTGCCTCCATCCCCTCCCCTTCCTCATCAACATTTCAGTCCTTTTGGAAAACTGGGTTTTTTTCATGTTAAAATCGATTAATTCGTGGTAAAAAGAATTATATTTGGTGTCATTGGACATAATTTGAGTTGCAGTATATTTGTATAAAAATTTAAAAACTTTCATCTGACCACCCCCGTCGAGGGGGTGAGCCCCCTGATCACTTCCCAAAGTGATCGCGAAATTTTTTACCGTATATGCAAAAAGTGGACTAAATTTAGTTTTTTCCATTTCAGAATTGCATCTCACAGACGGACGGGACCCAAAAAATATTTAAACCAAAAACAACTTTTTCGGAATCAGTGATTTCCAAAGCGGATATTTCCCTATGTCTCGTTTACGAATTACAATAATTTCTGTATACTAAATATATGAGAGTTTAAAGGAAGCTGCAAAGTTTCATAAAACTATGTCTACGATATAGCTAAAAAATGATCATCACACGTTCTTCCCATTAAAGAACTGTGGGAAAAAACAGGTCAGATGAATATCAATAATGATATCTTCAAACAGAAATTTGTTTGAAAGAGACTGGCCTTATTGATTCTTTTTCAGAAGAAACTGGAAACATTCACCTTGCCATACATGGTATTGGAATTGGCCTTTATCGATACAGAAAGGAAATTCATCCTGGCCTGTATGATTAGTCATTCATTAATCTAAAAAATTTCGGACAATGTGACAAGTCTGCAGGAGGACAGCTTTTTGTGCGACCTTCATGATATTTTTTTAAATTCCTGAGTCATCTAAATTCTTCTTAAAGCTCTTCGATCAAATACCTTCGACAGATATCACTAAGAGGATAATTTCAATCTTGCCTAGCTTGCCCTTGGAGCAAAGGTAGTTTTCCCAATTTCCAGATGAATTATTTTTCCCATGTTGCCGTGTCTAGTTCTATAATAATTTTGAGGCCAACTGTGTGCAACCTCCAATGATCTGATCGAGAGTTTCTTTGGTTTGGTTACATTTATTATTATTATTATTATTATTATTATTATTATTATTATATATGACAATGGTTATGGAGGGAGGTATTTTCACTGTGAGAATTGAGCGTTCTGAGGGGCAAAATGTTCTTTCTCGCGAGATGCTGGAATTTCTCTCTTCTGTATTATAGTTATGTTTTTACGTCACAAAACAAATAAAGGTCTGGTGCACAAATCGATTTTCTCTCTCTGTCGATGACGTGTCTCCGTATATTCGGTTCCGACTTCATTAATTCAGATCGCTGATACGTATGAAACTTTGTCGACGTTGTGCGGAAATACATCTATATTTCCTTCATTTTTCCAAGAATTTTCTCACCGCTGTGCAGTAATATAATATTCATTTCCAATAAAGTCCTTTCTCCGCCCTTGTGAAAATATTTTACGATAATAAAAAGCTGAAACTCATGGTTCTACAATCAAGAGCCTTTGTTGCCTTGTGGCAAAATACAGAAAATACACATGATCAGAACAAACAAAGTTATAAACTAATAAACAACAAAAATGTGCGAAATCAAATGAAACAAAAATTGAACCGAGAAAATTTTAAAGTTGAATATGACGATACATTCAGAAAATAACAAGTAATATATGTTAATACTGCCTAATATTGGGATAAGAGATTGAAAGGAAAACAAATCGAATGAAATGAGAAATCTGGAAAAAAAATTGAAAGGAAAACAATATATTTAAATGAAATACTCAAAGAAAATAGAGAAAGCACATAAAAACAAAAATAATACAAGTTAATTAAATGTTAACTAATGAGAACACATATTTAAATTAACTACATGATGACAATGCTTTTAAAAATAAACAACCGCGATAGTTAGCGATCCTGACTCAGGTTTTGAATTTTCATTCCACTAGGCTATATTCCCATCTGAGAAGGCTTTACAACCCTAGGTGGGTCTTGGTCGACTCAATCACTTTCTACCATTTCTTCCTATTCTGCGACAGTCTATTCCAATTCTCTACTTTCATGTTCTTCAGATCTTGGCGCGCATTATCAAGCCGTCTTTTCTTTACTCTTCCTCTTGGTTTTGATGCAATAGGAGTCCATTCTGTAATATTTTTTACACGAGTGTGGTTCATGTGTTCCATATGACCACGCCATGTCAATCTTCTAGCCTTGATTTCTCTGACAGTGTTACGATGGTTTAATCATTTATTTAGTTCTTCATTTGTTTTTTGTCTCCAGATATATTTTCCAATTTTTGTAGGGCCAAAGATCTTTCTCAGTAATCTTCTCTCAAATACAAGTAATTGTTGTTCCAATTGTTTTTTCATTGTCCAGGTCTCACAGGCATATATTACCACTGACTTAACTATTGTGTTGTTCAATTGTAATTTTGTCTTTCTAGAAAGTATTCTATTGAAGAACAGTTGTTTATGCGCATAGCATGCCCACAGCTATCCTCTCCTTTATTTCTTCTTAGACGCTATTGTTTATATTTCTTCTTACTCCTTCTCAATAATATTATTTTTCTAATATTTGAAATTATCACTTCTTCTACCTTCATATTTATTTATTTCACGTATTAAATTCCAAAATACTTAAATCCATAAATTGCTTATTTTTAATTTCCTAACTATTCAACTTGGTATTTGGAAGAATTCCCAATAAGTGCTTTCGTCACCTAAATGACAACAACACGAACATGCCCACCTTCCCCAGATCCATTAACTCAAGCGCTACCTGCCCCAACCCTCACTAATCCTCCCGACACTCTTTGTTTGCTGCCCACGTAAATGCTCAGTCTGTTATCGCTCACCATGAGGAAGTTGCACAAATACTTTCCAACCGTCAATTGCAAGCATTGTGTATTAGTGAAACGTGGATGAAAAGGAGTTTAAACTCGTCCATGGTTGCAATATCTGGATACAAATTTCTTTGTGCAGATAGAAATAGAAGCGATAAATCAGGTGGCGGTGGAGTGGGAATTTTTCTCCGAGACGACATTTAGATTCATCCGAAAAAGAGGCAAATCAAAAACAGGAATATCTGGTAACTGAAATACAACTGTTAACCAAAAAGTGTGCATTATGGGTAATGTACTCTCCTCCTAAAACCAGTAATATTGACAACATTTTAAATGTATTATCGAAATTTGTTTGTCATCACGAACATGTTATTATAATGGGAGGTTTCAACATCAATTTAATAAAACATCAATCATGCGCAGCTATTAATTTCAGAAACTTGTTTGTTAGTCTGAATCTAAAGATTCTTCCACTCCAAGCAATACATAAGAGAGAGACCGAAACGTGGATTGATCATATCATTGGGTCCAATATAGAAAAAGTACTACTTCACGGAGAGACACCCGTTCCGGGAATATCAAAACATGATCTTACATACATCTCGTACAATCTTAAATCTAGGTACAATCAAAAAATTATTAATTACAAAGACTTCAAAAATTTTGATTTAGAAGCGTTTTAAATAGAAGGAACGATGCTTCCTTTGGAACTCGTGTATAATGAAAACTCTTTGGATGGAAAAGTCAAAATATTTGCGGATTTACTTACTCAGCACATAAACAAGTATCTGCCATTGAAAACGGACGGTTCGTGCAACTCGTCCCCCGGCTCCGTGGATAACTAACGAAATTCGAAATTTAATGAAGGAAAGGAATGTAGCTCATAACATTTTCCGACGCACAAAGTGTGACAGTGATAGAAATATTTATAAAAAGTTAAGAAATTTAGTCACTAGCAAAATTAAATGTGCTAAAACTAGTTATTTTCATCATTTTCTCGGAGCAAATCGCAATAGTAAAACTCAGTGGAAAACTCTCCGAAGTCTTGGTGCCGGGAAATGTCAATCCACATCACATGTTAATATTCCACTAAACGATCTTAACCAATACTTTGTAAATTCTGCTCCGGATCTTAGTGATATAGTAAAATCTAATACTCTCGAATCAATAAAAGTTCCTGAAAACTACATACTGATCTCTTCTACTTCTCTTGTGTGAACTCTGGTACAATACTAAACATAATTAGAAGTCTCAAATCTAACGCACCTGGATCTGATTGCATAAATACTAGGTTCTTAAAACTTTGTGCTCATATAGCAATACCAGTCATTGCAGACATATCAAACTTATTTCTCTGTTGTAGTCCGTATCCAACTGCATGGAAAACGGTTCTCGTCCACCCATTGCAAAAATCAAAACAAAAAAACCCTCATCCCACCTCTCCAGGCGATTATCGACCGACTAGTATACTTCCAACACTTTCAAAAGTGCTTGAGAAATTGCTCGAAATCAAATAGAAAGTTATTTAATGAAAAATAGCATTTTAGACGAGAATCAGTCAGGTTTTCGAACTGGTAAAGACACAGGAACAACTCTACTGACAGTCACAGAAGATATTAGAAAAAATATGGTCAGCGGTGTAGTAACCATATTAATTCTTCTTGATTCTGTCAGCCGTAAAGCATTTGATTCCGTCGGCCATGAAATTCTTTTTGTTAAATTAAAAAATATAGGTTTTTTTCTAATCTAATTAAAATGGTTCCGTGAATATTTAACTGGCCGCGAACAACTCGTCCAATCCGGTAAATATAAATCAAATGCTCTTCAAACAAACAGAGGTGTTGCTCAAGGGACAGTTTTAGGACCCCTAGCATATCTCATCTATGTAAATGATATAGGAAAATCTTTAAAATATTGTAAATACCATATGTACACTGACGATTTACAAATTTATCTCAGCGGACGAACATCGGAATTAAATACTATCGTACAGAAAACAAATCAGGACTTGACATCACTCCACACTTGGGATTCCTCTCTGGGGTTATTACTGAACCCATCAAAATCTCAGTGCTTGATGATTGGTTCACAAAATTTACTTAATAGGTTTTCAGAACGCGATCCGCCGGATATTAATATAAATAGTATATCACTTCCATAGTGAAAATCAACGTGTAATCTGGATATGTAAGTGGATAGTCATTTAAGTTGGAAAACGCAAGTTGACAAAACTTGTCAAAAAGTTTTCTCCTCAATGCATACCCTAATGTGTCTTTGTAATTTATTACCCACTTCCACGAGAAAAATTCTGGTAAATTCACTAATAATGCCACACTTTGACCACTGTGACTTCATCTTTTCAGATTTAAGTTCAAAGCTACGACACAAAATGCATGCCTCCGTTTCATATTTGATCTACGCAAATATTACCACGTATCAGAATATTATTTAAAAGCTGAAATATTCCCTATTAAATTACCACGTATTTTACATAGCCTCATTATGCTGTTCAAGATTCTAAATAATAAAGATTTAACTCAACTTGCTATAAACTTTCAATATTTAAAACAAACTAGTGGTGCAAAACCATTGCACATACTTTCTCATATATGTTTCTCAGTCTGAACTAGAGAGAGGCATTAAAGCATTCTACTAAAGGCGGAATGATTTTCACATGTTACTCTGTATTTTGATCGCCTTCATTTTCCCCAATTTAAAAAGTTTATTATAGAAATATTTTATTACCATTTATATAAACGAATCTCTAATATCAACTTCTGTTTCTTCCTTTCTGAGGGAGATAGGATCAGCAAGATTTATATTCTATTTCAAAAGATATATTTATTAAAAAATATAAAGATAAATATGATATTATTAACGAGAGAACAAAACCAGCAGACCATAAATATTCTTATAAAATTTAATTAGGAACTAAATAAACACTAATCGTATCTATTAATTATTACGGTTAAATAGGTGATACTGTTTGTTTTATTTATTTCCTGTTATTTCGTAACGCTCCTTATCTATCTCGTCAAAGAATTCTGTAGTTTTAAAATATATTTTTTAACAAAAATACTATTTTTAACGATTGAAACTGCTATAAAGCATAACATTAAAAATATCACGAAAAGTTAACAAAAAGATTTATCAAACATTACCTTCAACACAAAAAACACGTAGTCAAATTAATTCATAAAACGACAAGAAATATTATAAAATAACATCCTCACGCATCAAATAATATACACCAACATTAAATATGGCACACAGCATGCATCAATTAACAAGAAAATCCAGCAAAAGGAGCAGTGGACACATCTGATACGTAAGCTTACGCAGCAAAATGATGCAACGTCAAGTGGACACNGCGTAGAGGTCGCGTGGGTGGAAGATTCTCGATACCCAGAAAAACATAAAATGTTGACATTCCACTGTTCTCCTTTTCAAAGTAACACATAAAAATTACACATCTTCAAACATATACTCTTTGGGTTCACACCATTGGCAAACTTAAAACTATGCGCCTGAACACACATACACATTTTATGGCATTTATATATTTATGGCATGTAAAACGAGTGTAAGCAATAAGTACAAATAAAACCCATTGTTTAAAAATGTATATGATTAAGTAATGAAATATAATAATTATTTTCGTTGGGCTCAAAGCCAATAATTCAACTTCTTAGTGCCTTTTATTAGAGATTTGAAACTAAAATAAATATTCACAATATTAATTTACTCTACTTCTGCTTCATCCATGCTAAATAATATTCATTGTTCTCGAAATAGTAAACAAATGCGTGAATGTAGAAAATGAAATTATTTTACTGCGTCTATACCAAACTTTCAAGCGAAATACCACTAATGCGGATGTAATGTATACTAATTGTACTTTACGATCAGATAATTTAAGCAAAATCGTTGGACCAATTTTTTGAAAAATATTCGAAAATGTACTTGGACCTTCTTGTGAAGCGCCCTTTATGTTCAAGTAAAAAGAAATTTGAATGCACGTCCATATCTCAGAAGTAAATTCTACCCCAAATACGAAAAATGAAAACAAAATATTTTTCCATTCGGTCAGGGGTGCTGCGCACAGACGGACGGACCGGACGGACGTCCAGCCTAAAACCACTTTTTCGGAATCAGGGGTCCCCAAAACGGATATTTCCGCAAAAATCTCGTTTTCGAATTTTTTCACGATTACAGTACTTTCTATATAGTACGTATATGAGAAAGTAAAAAGAACTAGAAATGATGAACTTATTGTGGTACCACGACACAGAACGGCTGTATTCAACAAGTCATTTACAGTAAGTACAATCCGTGAATGGAATAAACTACCATCTGACGAGAGGCATTCGAATGGTGTCCATATATTCAAAAGAAAATTAAGCTCTTGGTTGCGCCAACGTCTTCTGTAGTATGAAATAAATACCTAGGCACTTTTCCTAATACCTTACTTTTTATTATTATTATTAATTTATTCAATTACCATATTTTTCCTTCTCTTGCAAACGCCACATCTATTTCCAACTACCCTCTCTTCTATCTCTTTATTCTTAAAAGTATCTTCTCCCTCTCCTCTTCTACTTCTACCCCTCCCACTCTACGTTGTTGTAACATCCCAAATGTAAGATATTGTTTTATGCTATGTCCTGTAATTTATAATTAATTTTTTAATGTAAGTTAATATGTAAACTATAGTATAATGTTATATCTAAGAGTAATTTTATTCTGTGAAAAAATGGAATATATCCTAACTGTATTTATATTTGTATTTTTGTATATTTTTTGTAATGTTTCACTTAATTTTGGTATAGTCGTTATATAATGTTATGTTCATTTTTTCTGCAAAACTCTTTTTTTCCTCTCAAATGAGATTTTTTTTAAAGGTGCTATATTAGTTCATAAATCAATTTTATCTTATATTATTTTATAAATTATTTGTAATGTTCGACCTTAAGGAGCCATCCTGATTAGGGTTTTTCGCTGAGCTTCCCTCAATCGCTCAAGGTTCAAAACCGGGATAGTCGTTAGCTTGTTTTCCCAGAAGTAGATAAAGTAAATACCCTGCCATTCAAACTAATGTTGTAATGATATTGTAAATATTTTTAAAGTCGTTAGGTGGAAGAGCAGACCTCGGTCTGAGTCTCGCCACTAATAAAGTATTTTATATATTTATTTATTGTTGGTGTTAACAATTGTTCCTAAATACTTAAAGGAAGATACACTTTAAAATTTGAGTTTTCACATTCAAATTTAGACTCTGTACCTTGCTATCTATCACATTTCATATATTTGTTTTCCCTTCATTTATTATCAAACCTATCTTTTAAGATTCTGCGCTCAATTAAATAAATGTCTCTTTTAGAGCCTGTTGAGTTCTAGTTAGAATCAATAAATCATCTGCATATGCGCATACCTGCTGGAGCTTGTAAGCTATGTTTCCTCACACTTCTAAGCTTTCTAAGATATCATTAATTACCAGACTGAACAGAATGACTGAAGGTGGGTTTCCTTGTTTAACATCTTTTTCACTTCAAAGGTTGCTGCAAAGTCAAATAACTGAATTTATTAAATTAGTAAGTCCTATCCTTATAAACAGAATACTTAGGTTGATTAAGAAGATATGGATGAGGAAAAAAATGCCTATTCAAGTTTTTAAATGACAAATACAAAGTATGTAAAATGAATATGAAAATCTGTGTAAATAAGGTTATTGATTTAAACATGTCATTCTGACGTCCATTTTGATACCTCACCGGTAACAAATGAAATAATTGTAATAATGATTGATGGTGTAATGCATTGCGTCTTAGGGAGGAAACATTTATTTTTAAAAAAATACCGAGTGCTAAATCGCAAAAAAAATTTGATTTATAGTAAATTCTTCGTAGTATTTTTATGTTTTATTTATGTCACCTATATTTATTTTATATATTTTGAGAAAGATATTTTTCTTTTCCCGAGGGGTGATCACGAAACTATTTCGCTCTGCCGCCATGTTTTTACATGCTTTTGTACATTTCAAAAGAGTCAAGCTGGTTCTGAATATTGTTAATTCTGCACTATTAATTGATGTATAGAAATTAAATCATGTTTTCACGTCATTTTAATTCATAATGTTTTGTTATAAAACAATTAAAATAAAAATTAATTAAATTATTATACATTTAAGTGATTTGACTAACTAGGTTCGCTAGTCCCGCCTTAACTCTTCTACTTGAAAATAGCTGCTGGATCTGAGGGACTACCCCTTGCATTCATGCCCCACACCCCCTCCCTCACCTATGTAGCAATCAGCTCAGGACGGCTTATGACGGTTTATGACAAATGCCCTATTCCATTAGTGTCGTACTGGACTAGTATTTCTCTAAAAGCAATTATTTGATCATGCTTGTATTCATGAAAAAAGTTCCAAGGAAAGTTTAACCCACTTGAACGAATTCTATCCTTACTACGGTAGAACATCGATTACAATAGTAAAATCGACAATAGTAAAAATTTCAGAAGTAACATTCACCTAAAAGCGGAAATAATTGAAAGGTTTAAACAAAAACTAGTTCAACATTGATTTGAATAAATTGTTGTAATATAGTTTAAACTATTAGAAATTGTATTAAACAAATATTAATATTTCAATGTTTGGGATAGACAAGTTTCCAGTGCTGGATAAAAACTATTTTTAAACAAAATATTTAAAAAAAATTAAAAACGTAAAATAATAACATAATCTTTAACGTATTCTGTTTGTATTTTTTTATGTTTACGAATCTCATACTCAAATTTTTCTTTGGTTTATCTGAATCATGTGGGCATATTCTCGTTCTTGAATTCTAGTCTCATTAATATTGGTATTGGCACCGTTTTATTTGGTCCTGCTTTTTGTGCAAGAACCAATATCTTGAAATTAAAACAAATATGCGTATCAGCATCAGGTTGGGTCGTTGGTATACTTATTAAGGGGCAACCGTGGAGAGGTTCCATCCACTAACATCGAGGAAAATATAACAATTGGAGGAAGGGAAAGAAAGATTGATTTGTCGTTCAGATTATTCAGAATATCAGTGTGAAACAGTCAGAATTACGCTCTGAAACCGTAATAATAATTTTAACAAAAGTAATAAATAATCCACATAACTATTAAAAATATACGATACCTGATCCCCACCCCGCTTCTCCAGAGTCACGCTTCTCCAGAGGAATCAGACTCGTTACTCACTTCACTTTTGCACGAATACATATTGCATTCGAATAAACGAATAAACTTCCATTCCCAAAAAATAGAAAGGAAATAATGTACTTAAACTTGATTCTAAGCATTCAATAATTAACATTCCTACGGAAAAAAATCCATTGCACTAATTACAAGAAATACCATTAACATGAATAGCAAACAGGTAACCTTCAGCCAATGAGTTCTGTGGCGTAACCTTCGGCCCTAGATAGTCCACATTTGCATGCACTTGCACGGTTCAGTCTCGTCGGTCCTGATGCAGAACTGCGTGCTCACCAGACTATAAACCAGACGCCCCTCTCCCATACTAACGGTGTATTAACAGCTTTNCAGTTGTCCTCAGTTCCTCATATCGGAATGTCTCACATTGTATCACTCAGTGAGTCACTAATTACTTGGTTCTTCCATGTTCATTAAGCGACTCCCCACTTGATCGTTCAGAACCGAACTCCCTCGTCCTCTCCCTTCCTCTTCGTCTTCCACTATCTTCTCAGTTGTACCAATATGCACCAACAAAAAGAAAACAAGGATACAATATGAATCAAATAATTGGTACAGTTCGCATGAAAGAAAATTCGTATGTATAACCAGGAAATGCTTAATTCTGATAATTCTTTTCGCAGACTTAAACTGGTATGTTAAGTTGGTTATGCAGGGTCTTATTATTCAATAGCTGTTCTTACTTTTCACTTGGATTTGTAGNTTCGCAGACTTAAACTGGTATGTTAAGTAGGTTATGCAGGGTCTCATTATTCAATAGCTGTTCTTACTTTTCACTTGGATTTGTAGTTCTCATGCCAGTTTTAACAGAAAATTACAACGTCGTACTCCTGGCTGTCAGCGGTAGACTCACTCCAGGATATTATATGGCTCCATGGACCGACTCGCAGTTCTAAAAATGAGATTTTGGAACTGCTTTGGTTTGCTTAAAGCACTAGTCGAACGCTTCGAAATGAATGGCTGCCACCCATCCATGACAGTGAAAAGTATTTGAAGACATCACCGACCTCCTCTCCTAACCCCAAAAGCTGCTTTATTTTAAATGGTGTTGACGGAAATATTACCTTGCGAAGAACGAGCGAAGGGAGACCGGGACAGTGCAGGGTTGAAAGATTGTCCAAACCCCCTCCCCCCAAGTACAAAGTTATAACGACTATAGTTTATAACGTTTATAGTTTATTGAGTATCAACTAAACCCTGAGGAAAATAGCATTCATTGTCGACACGTCGACCTAGTTAATAAGTATATTGCCTAAACGCAAGGATTAATTTTTACATTTCATCATAACGGCAAATAACATGCCGATCATAACGGTTTTAGTTTAGTCTAATAACTCTAAAGTCAAATTTTCTGGTTTGTTTGTATTTAAATTATTGTATTTATTAATTTTTATGTTAGTTTCATAGATAATACTAACTAATAAAAACAACTAATTTGTAATAAAAAATTATTTAGAAAGAATGTAATGTAAGCGGTGAACTCATGTTACTCTTTTAGAAGCCTTTAAGATAATTTGGAAACTTAGTTTTGAGACCATACAAGCACATGGCCTCTCCGTGAGCTAAAATCCGCCAAGTGCTGTGAGTACAGTATTTCCGTGAAACATACGAGTGATTATGACGTAGATGACTACAAGTTTAAAAACGTCAACAAGATTCTGCTAAAAAGTTAAATGCTCGGCAATCTCCACTTTTTGAAATATATATAATCGAAAATAAACTCTTTCTCTCAATAGAAACAGAATATTTCTTTCAAACATCTTTATATATGCAGCGTTGTCTTAGATGACTGACACATTCATCAACGCAGAGCAAAACCTATCAGAGATAGGATCTCAAAATTTGGAAAGAAGACGGCTTTATTTTGCAATGATCCACTAAAAAGAGATTTTTCGATATACCTAAATTAAATGAGTGTAAGAAATGAATATTTTAGCAAGAACGCGTGTAACTAGGCTGCTACACACGCTGACGTGTTTGGGCCAATGGAAAGATGGAGGAAGTTTTCCTCCACCAGTTGTTGTATTCCTCATCCGAGTCTTCAAATGAGTTCCCAAGAGAAGTCACCTCTTTTAATTGTGTTATGTTGAATGAAAATGGGAGACGAGACAGAGATTCGAACTCGGACCTTCAGCTTAACGCGCTGATGGGCTTACCAACTACTCCACCCCATTCGCCTCTCAGCCCAGTCTACCATTGACATCCAACTTGCGACACCCACAGACCTCAGAGGTGATCTCATAGGGACTAGAATCCTCATATGAGGAGATTCCCTTAGGAATTACTTGATTGTGGATCAGTATTTTCCATTTCTGGAGTTCACAAACATACATAAATCTCTTAAATTGCTGTGAACTTTACTATAACTCACAGCCTCGTAACAGATTAAATATGTTATGTTGAATAATAATAATAATTTGAAATTTATTTACAGTCTCGCAAAATTTTTACAAAAGTTCTACAAAAGTTATTCATAAGTTCTCCAAAAGTTACATAAGTTTTATCAGATTCCACAACAGTTGTATTAGATTCTACAACAGTTCTATTAGATTCTACAAAAGTGCAATAAGATTCTATAATACTTCTACAAGAATCTACAAAATTTCCATAAAATTCTACAAAACTTCTACAAAAGTTTTACTAAAGATTAAATTGCATACTCTCCAAGGTCTTAAGAACTTGTCAGAGAGTTAATCATCTTTAGTTTATTACATTAATATTTATCTACTACTAATACCCTTTACATTATATGTACATTTAATTTAATAATTAGATTATTCCATAATAGTTTTTACTATTATATTTAGAATTATTTACATGTAACAAGTTTACTGTATTTTTTATTTATTCTTTAATATCCAATTTTTAACTCCTTTTTGAATGTGTGCTTTGATTGTATTTCAATCCGGTAATTTATTTAATAATTTTGGTATTATAATTTCTAATTTTCTTCCTCCATATTTATTAAAGTAATTAGGGATTTGAAAGTTATGTTTGTTTCTTGTTTTATGCTCATGTTCATGTATTTCTAATATATTTGTATTAAAACTATTTTTAATAACAATTCAAATTCATACAAATTTTTAATGTTCAAATATTTTTCTTCTGAGTATATTTTATTAATATTATTTAATTTATCTTTACAAAAAAATTATTGCTTTATCCTGAAGTTTTTGTAATATTTTTATATGAGAATTTGATGTGGATCCCCAGATGGAGATTCCATATCTTAAAACTGATTCGAATAATGCAAAATAAATAACTATAAGTATCTGCCTATTTCTTATGCTGTTAATTCTCCACATACAGATTCTAAGTTTCTTTGTTATATGCAAAGCATGCTCCTTCCATAAAAAATTCTTATCTATGATTAAACCTAAATATTTAAGATTATTTATAATATCTCTTTTATCTGTTCATTTACAATTTTGGAAATGTTTGTGTATATAATTTATGTTGTGAAAAATTATTTTTGCATCAGTTCTTTTGGTATGTGAGGTTGTGATATGTAATAATTTGGTTTTGGTTTTATTCATTTTAAATCCTTTTCATAGGTCCAATTTTGAAATTTGTTAAACTCACTTTGCAAAATTTGTAATGCTTTTTCCTGGTTTCTATTAAATGAAATTATTATGTTATCATCTCCATAAATGAAGAATTTACATTTTTTGAAACATTCTTTTACATCATTTACATATATTATGTATAGTAATGGTGCCAAATAACTTCCCTGAGGAACGCCCTTTTCTATTTTAATGCTGTCACTGAAATTGTTCTCAATTTTAACTGTGTATGATCTTTCACTTAGGTAACTCTTAAATAATTTTAACACGTTCCCTGTTATACCTATTTTTTACAGTTTCCCCCAATTTTTCATGATCAATCTTCTCATATGCTTTTGACATATCTATGGATAACATCATAATATGCTCACATTTATCAAGTCTTGTGTTTATTAAATTTGCAAATTTTCTAAGAGATTTATTGTACTTTCGTTAGTTTGATACGTGAATTGTTGATCTATAATAATTTTGTATTATCTATGTAATTTGTTAGTTTAATTAAATATATTTTTCAAAAATCTTACCTATTGAATTGAAAATCGAAATTGGTCTATAGTTATCATAATTTAGAAAAGAACCTCCTTTATGTATTGGTCTTATGATTGTTTGCTTAAGATTACTTGGCAATTCTCCTGATTGTATACTTTTATTAATTATAATTGTTATTATTTGAATTAGTATGTTAGCAGTTTTTTAATAAGTTCAATTTTTATATCATCTGTTCCTGGTGCTTTGTTACTGCCCATTTTTAAAATGATTCTTTTTATTTCCTCAATATCTACTTCTGGCAGGTAAAAAGAGTTGCTTACTGATTTTTTTTGTTGAATTTAAAGGTTTCTATTTTACACTTATGTGATATCTTATCAGTTTGATTTTTGACATTATATGCAAAATTGTTACTTATGTTTTTAATATTAGGATTGGCTAGCCTGCTTCTGGCTTTAGCTGCGGTTGTGAATGAGCTCTCTCTATTTTTCAGTTTAATCTTTCTAATTATTTTATGTTTTCGAGTTTTTTGTGATCAGTAGTTGTATTAAGATCACAACTTTCATTGTAGTGTAAAATTCTTTGTTCTGTGTGAGTGTTAAGTGAAAGAACACTAAAAACATTTCCTAAGGTTTTCAAACTCAATGGACCAAATATAATTTCATATTGTTTACATTCAGTGCTTCATTCAAAGGTATGATAAAGTTTCCGTAAGTACAAACGGAATCATAAATTTAACTTCTTGGTGCATTAAAATTAATTATTTTGCTGTATTTAGATTTTCTGGTGCGTATACTATTACATCATTATTAACTTACAAATAACGTACTCTATTGTTGCACTGCTCAAGTTTCGTCGTCGTAAATAGAATTATTCCAATATTTTACCATTTGTTTTCGTGATCTTTTTGTAGTTATTCATTACAATTTAACATAATATTGCCTTAGTTATTGTGGAATTAATTTATCTGCAGTTGTCATCCTAAATTATTTCTGTGATTTTAGTTGTCGGTTTGTTTCTTTACTTATTTAAACCCTGTCCCATTGTTGCACGCAAGTTATCGTCGTCATAATACATAGAATTATTACATTATTTTACAATTCGTTGTTCATGATTCTTTCGTATTTATTTACATTTTAACACAATACACGAATTGTCGAATTAATTAATCTCCAGTGGTCGCCCTAAAGAATTATTTCAATCATTTTTGTCGTCGGTTTGTTTGTATATTTAATTTATTTATTATCTCATTTGTAACTTCCGTATAATAAATATATTATTATACTAACATCCTTCATTTAGTGTTAGTTGTCATTTTTCGTGTATTCTCATTTGCTTTTGTCGTTAAGTTGCTAACTATCTCACAACAATGGACGCTATCGCATTCCTCAACTCATTCGAAGCTGATCTTCAGAAGGCGTACAATGACTTGGTATAATATATTGACACACGAATCAGTGCGCTGGAAGAGGTCAATAAGAAAACGATCGGCGGTTGGACTACAGTTAGAAATTCTCGCCGTCCTTCCAACTGCTA
>NNCF01126473.1:263598-290299 GCA_002313205.1 Laupala kohalensis
TGGAATCTGTTGGCCTTGGAATCTGTTGTCATGACTTGAGATTCTTGTGTATGGAAGGCCGTGCCGTTGAAATTTGTTACATAAACACATATGGCGAGCGCTTTACAATTCGTGTCGAATATATATCTTTGGCGCTTAGTAAACGGCTGTTCCTCGACCACTTTGATGCGTGCGAGCTGGTCGATAGGCGTGGGCGTTATAGGGGGAAGAATTTGTGTGAAGAAGAAGAAGATGCGCACGTGTGACGTGCATACTTCACATAGTATGTAGGAAGGGTACCTTTCTACAGATGTTTTCTATAAGGAAGCCATGAAAATGGGAGATGGGACCGAAGTCCTACCTGGTGCGAGGTAGCGGGAGCAACGGCGACGGCGTGCTTGAGTATCCAGCGACGTTCAGCGGTTGGAAGTGTCCCATTGTCATGAGTTCTTCGTGATGACTTTGGTGTTTCCCAAAGCCTCTGGCTACTTTTCACGAATATTAATCCATGATCGCTCTTGTGCAACTCTACTGTTCGAACTGATTTGTCATTAGTTCGTTTCCCGCAATTCTCTTTCATTCTTGAACGACTTAGTGACATTCGCTGTTCGTATAGACTGACCATTAATTAATTAATTTTATCTAACAGGCCACGGGATACATGCAAAACACATCCATGTACAATGTATTTCATTTTAATTAAATAATTAATTAAAAATCTCATTACATATATAAAAAGAAGCGGGTGAAAGTGAAAGAAGAGAAAAAATGCTCTAAAAAGAGTGTCTCATCTCCCTTCCACTATTGATTGGGTTGACATCAGTGAGATAAAAGGACACAAATGCTGTAATGGTTCATGTGAAAGGATTTAAATGAATTTTAATGCATTCTGAAATTTGATGTTTTGACTCCAAACTATTGTATGCAAAATTAAAGGATACTACTAGTACTGATAAATACCTCATGTCCCGGACGAACAAGCTTATATATTAAAAGTTGTTTCGTTATGTATTCCGTGTCCCAAATATAAGCAAAATCGCAATTTTATGTATACCCGATGGAAATCCAAGTTGGAAATCCCTCCAAGTTTTCAACTTCTAACTACAGATGGCATGAGATGGATGTCGATAGTCGGGGACCACAGGAGAGAGTAGAGCTGATAGACATCGATGAAAGACCACAAATGAGGCAGGACAAGACTCAAGGAGTGCTACCAAGGAGACAATGTATGATGCAACACTAGAGGATACGTATGTCAGTGAAATAAACAAAAAGACTGTCATAAATAAGGGTAAAGAACACATTGAATGTGGTAGCGGTGTTGACGAGGAAGGCACTGAAACCTGTTATGTCTGTGTTTATCTGTCACTCTGAAGGTGTTCTTCTTACACTTTTCCTAGAGTTTTGTATGATATAAAAGTCTATTATTCTGCGCTGTTAGAATTGATTCTGTTATCTCATGTGACTAATACCCTGTGCGTCAATCTTTGTTCAGAACCCATTGGACCATGGAATTGAAAACTCAAGCACGTCATCCTTAATTATTTCAGTAAAGAGAAGGGATTAAGAATGTTAATGAACATTATACAATTACACTACCAAATCACAAATATTAATAATAACATTCACATTGTGATATTTTAATATTGTGAATAACTATACAAGAACAACAGCGGTGGTCTAGTGGCAGCATCTTTGCTTCTGACATACCGCTGAGTGGTAGAGCGCGGGTTGAAATCCTGGTCGGCCGAATTAGGTTCCACTCACCTACTCCAGACAACTGTCGATTCGGGACCATAGGTTCCCTGGCAACTCAATATCTATTCTTTCCAATTACCTCACCCAAGTTATGGTTAGGTGGAAGACGGGGTCTAATGGCCTGAACCTCTCCATAAGACGTGAAATAAATAAATAAATAACGTCAAAATTGACCCGAGCAAAGATGTGGGTAGTGAGCAAGTCTCACATATAGCGATTATGATTGGCTTTAGTTGACCAGGAGTCAGTAAATCTCTTACTACTTAGCAACATTAAAACAAACGTACAAACTAAATAATTTTTTGCAATGTAGTCAATCTATACAAGACAACAAAAATTGATTCTGTAAAATATCCATGTACTTACAATGAAATACCCAGTACATTTCCACAATTTCCGAACCACTAATACTACCTTTTTGAAGCAATTAATTTCAAATTTGTTTTGATTTTCAAACACACTCCGGTCTCACAAGGAAGAGATGCAATATCTTCGATATTGTTCTGAAGAATGTTCGAGAAATTGACTATTGAAACATTGTGACGTATATTTTCTTTTAATTTCCCAGCTATTTAAAACTCCTAATAAGACCTTCTTGTGGATCATATTGTCATAGATCGTGTTTCATCGTGTCTTGGAGAAAGAGGTAAACTTTAACGTTATCGAAACAAATGTTTTTTGATGACGAATCAATTATTTTTTGTAATTAAACAAGCAGACTATTCGCGACTGTTTCACACATTTTCACGGAAACTAAGCCAATTTCACCTCACTCGACGACACATGTGCTCAATGCTTTTACCCGCTTTTTACCTCCACAAAAAAGTTTTCATTCGAGGTAAACAAGTAAAAAATTAAAATAACATTGACTCTTTCCGTCTGTTTCAGGTAATTTCAGAAAATTCTGTGAATGAATGATATAGATCTGCATACCGGGCATTATCCAAGCAAAGACATAAGGAACTAAATATTCATCTCGATATGCTCGATAATTGATTATATTGTTAGATCTATTTGATTCTTATACGATGCATATGAGATTTTTTAAATATGATTTACCCGTAAAATATATTTTAGAAGAAGAGTATAATAACACAGTTTTAATTAATAACTCAAGAACTATGTATATAGCTACTACATCCGGCTAACGTTAGCAAATGACGCGAATAAAATTCCAACTAATATAAAAACCTCATCGTGAACTTCTCGTTAAGAATAGAATAATGAGAGGGAGAAAGGGAAGATAGAGGAGAGTGATATTCCTGCATCGCAGCTCTCCAATATATTAGTGTTTTCGAAAGCCATTTCTGTAACGACGCATCCTCCTTCATTGAGAATTCTGTTGTATTCAGACTCAAATCTCCTAATTGGGGATCCGAAAACGTATTCTGACGCCATCGCTGTCCTCTAGCGAACATTGAGACAGCGTAATTATGGAAGCTAATCCCCTTTTCAGAGGGACGAGAATTAACTTCACTCTTCGGACACAAGAGTCAACGTGCTTCTATTATCATAAAGTGACCAGTTCACAATTTATGCATAAAATTTGGAAAATTATTGAGGGAGTTTCTGGAAGCTTTTAATGAAGAAGTTATAAAAAACGTAAACTGTCATTTACGTCACCTAATCGTTGTTTTCTGTTCAGAACATAAATATTTTTTTCTGAGAAATAAATTAGTTTGAACCAAATATATCTAGTGTAAATACTCTTGACACAAAAATCTTTAACAACATTAGAACATCAAAGCTTGATAATTCACAACTGTGCAAATGAAAATCATAAAAAGTAATCAGTTCTAGCGTAATACAATTTCATCATGTGTTTGGTTTTTCTCAAGAACAAGAGCAGCTATTTAGCAACAAAATATGGAAAAATGAAGTTCGCATTAATCTTAGAGTATAAATACTGAATATTTTTTTCACATTTGTGTTTATCATTTTGATTATTACATACTGGTATATTTTACAAATTGTAGTTATTATTTTCATTTTTAGACTAACTTTAAGATTAGCAACTACAGAATTTAGGTTATTATCACTTCACTGAAGCGTAATATGATAATTTCTATATTTTGTAAAACACAGTGGACTGCTAAGATAACCGCGCGGTAGTCACTTATACCGTCTACAGTGTCGCAAGAGATAAGCTCATCCTCCGGTCGTATGAGGAAAACATCGAGAATAGCTTCCTCTCTTGAGGGTTGCTTCACTACCTGACAGTAGCCACAATCCTAAACAAGATTGTTTACTAATGATTTCGCATTGGTAATGCTATCTGAGTCATCCTCCCAGTCAACATGCGGTAAGTTGAAGTCCCCGCCGATAATGCAATTTCTACTTATATTTGAATTGAGGCACATTTTATTAACTAATTTTTCTAACACGCGCATATCATCACTTGGAGCTTTATATATTCCTGTAATTTCTAGAGTTTTATCTGAATAACCTTCAATTTCAACAGATAGTAATTCGTGAACTTCATCCAATCTGTATAGCTTACAGTGCACGAAAAACTGTTTTTAACGCAAACAAAAACTCCACCTCCCACGACTCACACGATCCCGTCTGAAAACCGAAAAATCTGGATAAAATATTTCTGCATTTTTCACGTCCTCCGATAGCCAAAACTCCGGACCAATAATAATATCTGGTTCTCAAATATCAACTAAATTGGAAAAATTTACTTTTGTAAATACTTCTACAATTCATTTGCAGCAACACTAACGACTCACCCTTGTTAACCGGTCGACGAATTTCGTTTTCCCTTTCACCGCCGTCGCCTCTCATTGCACCATCACCGCAGTCATTGCCTCCCCCGGTGACGCCACTGACTCCACCGCCGCCTCCTCTCTCGCCACCGCCTCCATCGCCACCGTCACCGCCTCCCGTGCCACCTTCCCCACTTCCAACCACCCGAACCAACGCCGCCGTTGTCTACCACTTATTCGAAGATCCCTACGAGAGTTGGTATTTCCTACCAATACCGCTCTCCCATTTCAAAAGCTCTATTAAACTGGAACAATTTTTTAAAATACAATCAAATGAAACTGGTGCCAACAATTAGTACTATTTAATTACTTATTAATTACTCAGAAATAAAGTTTCTAACAATGTCCAGTTCTTTTTTTTTTAAAGTTGTGCCAGCTTTCTCCTTAAGCTGACACAATCTTTCATTAAAACGCTCATAAAAAATTAATCAAACAGTTGAATTAATTATTCCTTAATGACGCAATAATAATAACAAATATTTGTCAATAACAATAATATAAACATTGTTTCCTGACATACCAGTGAAAAAAAGCCACATCATTAAAACTCGTCTAAATATAACAAAAAAGAACNAGCCACATCATTAAAACTCGTCTAAATATAACAAAAAAGAACGTAAACACAAAATATAACAACAATTGAGTAATTAAAAAATTGTTATTAAAATATTTATTGAATTAATACAAGCTGTGTAAACGACGGTGACAGCACTGTATCCGAGACGACTAGAAAATCAATGATAATGCAAAGCGATTCAGAAAAAGTGGCAGAGAATACGATTATGAAAATTTATGTCAACAATATACAAACAATAATAATTTTATTTGTTATATTTTGAACTGATTGTGCTAGGGTAATTAAATGGAAGATGCATTTGTTCATAGCTATTCATTTATGCGGATCGGTTTACTCATCTTCATATCAAAAAGTTAATAATTTAATCTTTGTTCTATCCCAAAAAACCTCATCTAAAATTGCTGATAATACAAATACTGCCAATATCAACTAAGGAAACGCGCCTTATAATTTTGTAAACAATTTATTTGGATGCTTTTGGCATAACGATCGTCCTTTTCTCTGTCTCTTAGTCTGTTTTATAGCGGTCATGTGTAAATGGATGTATAAATTTAACTGGATGAAGAAAGAAGAAATAGATATTAAAAAATAAGAATTGAATTCAGTAGCTTAGCTGAAGACTGACGTAACACGTAGTTTCTAACATAGCATAACTGAGTGATTTGAGGTACAAAATCATGAGCTTTTATACCCTTTCGAATGATCTAGAATGTAGTGGGGATAGCGCGCACAATAGTGGGGGCTATTCCATAGAGTGTACATAAGACATCTACTGCGCTCTGGTAGTAATAAGATGTAATGCGAGAGAGTAGTGTCGACTTCAAGTACTTCCACGGCGTCTTATGGTGGTAACCACTTTGCGAACTAAAGTGGTTCGCAACAAGTAAGGCAGTTCACATATTTTATAATTGTTCATTTCCTTGCAGAAACAGAAAAAAAGGTTATGGACAAGAGAGAATTTTTCAAGTCATGCAAATGAAGTTTTTCCGCTGACATTATTTAAAATATGAGAGAAGTGGAGAATTGGAGGGGAGTTAATGATAGTGCCAAAGAAAGTTTATATTTAGGGAAGAATAGCCATTTAATAAAATATTCCCTTCAGTGGGAAAATCATAAGAATCAGCCCGGATTGAAGAATGGCAATAACATGTCGATTCACGAGTATAGAATCGGCAAAGAATATATTGCTTGCCGAAATACATGTGCTTTTGACAACTAAGTCAAGCTATATTTGTTGCTGCCATAGACAATAAGGCTTTTCAGGACAAGGTAAATAATTAATTTTTATCTCCATCACAAAGAACGGTAAACAACATCTCATTATTCAAAGTAGGTGTATTATTTACAAAGAAAAAAAAATTATTTAACCTTCGAAGTAAAACTATTTTCCGTTGCTTAATGAGATATTTAGTATGTATTATCAACTTTTCAATAGAAATATATGTATTCTACTACAAAAATGTTAGTAGTTTGAGAATTTGAAAACTGAGAAAGATACACAGAAATTGAAACATATTTGACAATTAGTGCTACATTTTACTTAATGCTGTATTCATTGTAATTATAATTACAGATCACTGCAATAGAGGAGGATTCTTTTTTTTTATTCAATACTTATTGAAGAAAGGTGTAGGACCCGGAACGTCTCTAAAACGCATGAAATTATTAATGGAGTTCGTTCCAAACTATCAGGTTTCTAAGAAAACGTATGTTCTCCAGTGTGAGCAGCACAATGGGTCTTCTGCAAAAACTACTTGCCCAGAATGGTGGGGTGTCAGAAGTTTCTGTTTGTACTAAAAACTGAAAGGTCAAGAAAGTTGGAAAAATTTCAATCAATCACGAACATCTTGCAAAAAAAAGATGCATCCAAATTGATTTCAGAAGAAATGAAATTGAAAACGATAAGCAAATGTGATTTAAAAAATTGTGATGGTCACAGTGAATTGAAGATAACTGATGTACGTTAGTAGCAAGCAGGTAACGTACGTATAAAGGAAGTCCCAGACCATCCGAAAACACACTGAAGCTATTTTATCGAAAACAATCCATTTTCAGATTATTTACCGTGAATGTGAGAAAGTTGAGAGAAGACACAGCATTCTGGCTACAAAAATCTTATATTGTAATTCTTAAATTAGTGATCTTATATAAATCTTATTTTAGTGGTTTTCTGGTGTAAATTTAGTATGTAAATAGTATAATTTTACTTTCAAAGTAAATAGCACAATTTTACATTTCCTTATTGAAGTTATATGTGTAATGAAATGTTTTGATCATATTCGGAGATTAAATAAGCATTTTCTAGAAAATTGTCCACATAACGATTATGAAAATTGTGAATTCATACGAACTGTCTGTTTACTTTATTTGGTAACAGATATCACCAATATGCAATACAATTTCCCTCATTACAAATTATATTTCAACCTATAATTTTTAAGGTCATGTTGAAAAAAGTCACTTGTTGAAAAAATTTAAAACATCAATTACTTCTGCCGCAGATAAGAAAACCAAAAATTCATCTAGTTTATATTTAACCTAACACACATTAACTAATAATTAAATTATTCATATACTGGTAAAAAAATTAATTTTTTTTTAAATTATAGCCTATACTGCCATAACTACATTTGTTCTTAATATATAACTGTTGTAAATATTATTATAAACAACATCTAGTGATACTATTAGTTACAAAGTATACAAATAAATTATATTATTAAAAAAAACTTTTTGAAACAATATACTAGAGAGGAACAGCTGTGAAAAAATGCAACTTCCATATATTTACGTTAACGGTACAGCATCTAAATATAACAAATTAAGTATTTGATGTTTAGTTATTGCTGAAATAAATTTTCGTCCTCTGCAACTTTTTTGCTGTACAGCTTTCTTAATATCATAAATTTGCATACGTCTTGGTTACAGAGCCATCCCAATTTTTTTTAAAATATCAGGCACGTTTTCTTAGTTATTAATGGTGGTAATTGTGTTATCAACAATGTTAGATGAGGTTTTTTAAGTTAACACAGTGATTAAATCATTCACTTTTTTGGTATGAAGATGAGTTAAAATGATCCACGTAACTGAATAGTTATGAACAAATGTATCGTCCATTTAATTGCGCTAGCACAATCTGTTCAAAATATAACAAATTAAATTATTATTCTTTGTATATTGTTGACGTAAATTTTCATAATAGTATCATTCGCCATTTTTTAAAACTTGCTTTGAATTATCTTTTATTTTCTAGTCCTCTCGGATACAGTGCCATTACATAGTTGTTTGCACAGTTTTTATTAATTCAATAAATATTTTTAATAATAATATTTTTTATTATTCAATTGTTATTATAGTTTGTGTGTATATTATTTTTTGTTAGATTTAGACGAGTTTTAACGATGTGGCTACATTTTTTATTTTTATTGGTATGGAAGGAAATTTAAAAAAATATAATTGTTATTCATAAAAATTTGTTTATTTTTGTGTCATTAAGGAGTAGTTAATTCAACGTGAATATCAGATTGATGGATTATTTTTATAAGCGTTTTAATTGAGTCAGCTTAAGAAGAAAGCTGACACAATTTTAATAAAACTGGACATTGTTAGAAATTTTCTTTCTGGGTAATTAATATGTGAGTAAATAGTACTAAATGTTGGCTCTAGTTTCATTGGATTGTGTTATAAAAGCTGTTACAGCTTAATAGAGCTCATCTCAAACATGTGTTGAAGGGGGCTTCGCACGTGATAATCGCGAAAAGAGTTTTCCTAAATGTGACGCTCCTCGCCTATTCATATGAAGCCCGTCACGCCCAAAATAACTTTCCTCAATCGAACTGTTGCTGTCCACAAAGGTTACGTTAAGGGCATTACAAACCCAATCGATGCATTGATTGATGGCCCCGGTTTTTCTCCGCCAAACGTCCTTTCGCCGCAACACGTTTCTTACTTTTATGATGGACTGTGGGAACTTCTTTTTGGGGGCCGAAACAAGATCGTTCACCTCTCCCATAATATTATCGAGGTTACACGATCTTTTGAGGTCGTTTGTTCCGACGTGGAGGATAACAGTATTGGGGGTCCCGAAATCCCGATTTTCGACCAGGCGTCGCAGTGGTTCCGTCCAGATACCGGGATAGCATTAAACTTTCACGGAGCTGTCCTCCATCGCCACATGTCGGGCATCTGAGTTCCCTGAAATGAGACAAGAAGTATTCCGGCTTGCATCTTCAACAACTGCATTTACAGAGCGTTCACCAATTATTTCCTCCAGCAAACGCTGGCTCGTACGAAGGTCCTCGATGGTTTTCTTCGCCACTAACAGCTCCTTTTCCAAGCGAAGTTCTCTCTCCATGCAGCAGCATCTCCCGCAGTTAAAGACGCCGTTGTTGGATGCAACGTCCACCATTCCTCCGCTACACGAAAAGTGGAACCAACGACCACACGACTCGCACTCCGTACAAGATCGCAATATTTTCTTGCACCCGCTACATAAAACTTGTGAAAGTTTCTCTGGAGCGGAATCAATATTTACAGGGCCAGGGTTTGCTTCAACAACACCAATTAAGAGTAAAATAGCCAAAGTGGCTGCACACAACGAAGCAGCTGCCCTGACCAAGCCCTCGCTGCCACCGCCGATGACGCATGCTACAGCCGCGCGGACGTAGGAAAAGCGACCCACCCAAATAAACACCCGGCCGCGGTAATCTCCAAGTGAGCGTCCCATTACATTTCACAATCACGAGAGCTCCCAAACACGTCCGTCCACTTTGACTTATCTTCATCGTTTTATTTTAAAGTTTTAGAAATGAAATTATGAAAATTAATTATTTTTTGCATTTTATTTAAATACACTCCATCTTATAATTGCGGTGTAACCTCTCATTTTCCTTTTACATGAACATTTCATTTTTCCGACCAGAGGATTATTTCCACTAAACGCATAACAAAGAATGACATCATGTACTTTAGACCCCTTTAGACCTCTGCTTTATCGAACAACACTGTACTAGTAGTAGAATCCGTTATGTGAACCTTCTTTTCTAAAGAAGACAATTACTGAGTACCTGCTGCACGTTTCGCAAATGCTCTTGTGTAGAGCAGTTTTTTTATTGTAAATTCAAAAAATATCCAGAAAAATAAAGTTTAAATTAAAATAAAAGTTAAGTTGGTAAATATTTTGGAATCATGTTTTACTATTCAGGTTTACTAATTAGGTTTTTCATTATTCTTTAATGAACATTCAACTTCTCATTCTTCTTTGTAATTTTAAAATCTTTTTCATCATTCTTCTTTGTCATTTTTAAATCTAATATTACTAAGAACATTTATCTTATTGATCGACTACCACTAAATTGTTCTAAAATTAAATTATTTTATAATTAGTGAATCTAGTATTTTAATTTAATTTTTATTGTATATTCTACTACAATTAATTATGTCTGAATTTGTATGTTTGAAGTAATCATTTTTTGACAAAACCATAGTACATACTAAAATGTACAGTAAATTTAAATTTTCCAACGCGCATTTGTGAGTGGCTACAACAATAATCTGAATAATAAATAATAATAATAATTATTATTATTAATAGGTTGCAGTGGAGATAATCAAGAATCTTAAAAAAATTCTTCCAGACAGTTATCTGAAAGGGGTTTTGTACCAACGTAATACAACACATCGGCAAATAATTAGGGATATACACAAATAATTGGGAATTGAAAGTATTGTAAATAAATAAATAATCTTTATTGTCCTAAAAAGTAGTTGCAAACTGTGTATGACTACGTGGGGGATAATAAACTAAGTTACACGCCGCAAACAAGCAAGGGACCATCCCATCAGCTCCGATTAAGGATACAAGGACAGAGGCGGTTTTAATACTCATAAAAAATTAATATAATGCGTACTGTTATCAATTTATTACTCCAAAATGAATCATAGATATAATGTGCAGTCAAAATTTGAGATTAATAATAACAAAACTATTAAATGACATTCCCACCAATGGAAAACCGCCACTACCCGGAGGAAAACCGGAGAGAACCTCGGGCCGGGATGGGGTTACAGGATGTAAACATCCGTGGCAAGATTGCGTACAGTTAGAAATAAACTATTATAATTAAAGGGATCAAAACCAACGTGCATGAAAAAAGGAATATATTCAGTGTCAAGAGTACTATAACAATGGCGTGACAAAGTATAAGAGAAATTAACATCACTTACATCATCCGAAATCATATGGAATACAATATTTATTGGTAAATTGAATCTCTCATTAACTTATTTTATTAAAATCAGTAAATTCTTTCAGATTATAGAAGCATTGTATGTTCTGGAAAATCTTCAAACACGCTCCTAGCAAATTGCATGCACAGTATTGAGCGGAGTTGAAGTAAGTATATTCCGAAACAGAGAAAGGTAACAGGCATTTGGTTACGAACCTCGACGCAGGATATAAGATTACTTTGAAAGAGTAAACATAAAAGGGGAGGATTTACAGAAAAATGGAGATAAGAGTATAACATCCTTCTAGAATATAGAGATTGTAGGGACGTTGAGAAGGAACTCTTCTAGCAGATTCCAAGAAGCCATTAATGGAATCAATATAATCCCACGACAAAACAGGAAACGTCTCAAGATAGTCTTGAAGCCCTTGGATCCAAATCATCTTTCTGATTGGCAAACGGCGGGAATAACACAAAGCAACATATTTACGTTTTACAGAGAAGCTGGAAGAAGAATTCATCGCATTTTAATAATAATACAAATTAAAATTAGGGTTTTTCTCTTGTTTTACAAGGATATATTGACAGGGAAGATGTCCTAACAATTTTGAATGATGCGTTACCTCCATTATAATATAACTCAGTAATAAATAACATAAATCATGTTATGTTACTCGCAGTATTGTGGACGAAACGGAGACAAGTGAGTCGAAGTCATTGTTGTGTCTATGAAAATTATTGGCAGAGAAAATGAGAGACAAGCGACATGTGTGCTTGATTGCCATGGAAGGAGGCGTAACCAGGGAGGTTATTGATAGAGGAAGGAGGGAGATTACGCTGATATTGAACTGAGAAATTTAAGAAGGACCTGCTGAGAAGGGGTAGGAAGCGCAAAGAGCATATAATTTTTTTCTTATAGTAATATAATATTACTAGCTGATTACCCGGTATTACCGCGGATATTTCTTAGAACTAATCATCTTTTACTCAGGAAAAAATAAATCCTATCTGTATTATAAGATCAAAATGCTTATAATTACTGGTTATTATAAACATGTACAGCATCCTAATTTTCCAAATTCATCCATACTTCCATTCTAATATATAAATGCATGACGCGAAAGCATGTGTCTGTTTGTTACTTAATCAGGGCTAAACCACAGAACCGATCGTGATAAAATTTGACAAGAATATAGTTAAGATGTTCAAGATGAACATAGGTTAACTTTTATTTCAAAAATACGTGAAAAGAAAGATAGAAAATGATTTTGACCATAAATGTCGATGAAATCGGGTAGAAAGAGAGGTATTTTCGCTTACACCGTCTAAACAGTTAGAGATAGATGACAACTATGAGTGGCAATATTGTTCACCTCAAAGAGTTCTTCAAAAAAGAAATCAGCGACAGCATATGTCTATCTACAAAGGTTTACCTACTTTATCAAAAAAGCGTTATTAAAAGTAGGTGTGTTAAAATATTTCAATATAAGAGAATAATTAGAGAAGGAAAAATCAATCATCATCAAGCTGAATAGTTTTGTATTGTTTTGTGCATTTAAGAAAGATTAAACACATCTATAAATCGTAAAATTTGGACCAATAGTTTAGATTCAAAAAGGGTTTTACGAAATAGTGCAGTCGCGCTGTGATCGTAGTGTCTTGCCTCGGAAGCGAAAATTCGGCCTGCGTGGCTCTCGGCGAGTGGGTTCATTGGTCGAAGGAATGAAACAAATTCCGTGCAATGTCGGGTAATCAGCTAATAATAATATAAATTTAATGCAAAACTTGACTGTATACACTACACCATCTCACGGGAACCAAGCCACTCGTATTTTCGCTTCCGAGGCATAACGCGGCTGCTTCATTTCATTAAAATTCTTGTAAAACATAAACTATTCGTCGAAATTTTACGATTTAAAGGCGTCTTTCATCTTTGCAAAATGCAAAAAATAAATAATCAATTAAATTTCATGATGACTGATTTTATCCTTCTTAAATTACTATCTTAAATTAAAGTATTCTAACACTTCTATTTTGAATAAAGTTTTATCGATAATTTAGGTTAATTTTTGTAGATTGACATATGCTCTCGCGGACTTTTTTGTAGAATTATTTGAGGCAAACAATATTGCTATTTGTCACCTACCTCTAACGGTTTAGACAGTGTAAGATAATATAATTCTCATTTTTCACGATTTTATCAACATCATAAAAAAACATTTCTATCTTTCTTATCACACAATGTAAAATTAAACGTTTAGTCTGGACATCTTAACTGTTTTCTTGCTAAATTTCATCACGATCAGTTCAGTGGTTTAGTCGTGATGGTAGCAAACAGACAGACACACTCTCGCGTTACTCATTTATCTATTAGTATACGTAGATATACGAGATTACTCTGGAAAATTTTATTTGCGAATAAATATTGTTTTATTGCTAACTTTGATTGTATCCCATAGATAGTGGCCGAACCTGAAAAGACCTTGTAGATCGTAACAATCTTGAAATGAATGTTTAAGATATTCCTTTAGTCCAACACTTTCCAAAGACGTACGCTGTCTACTATATCGAAAGCTTCTCAAAATATAGTAGGATCCTATATCATTTTTCTCTATTGATGTTGTCACTTCTGCTTGAGAAATAATAATTTTTGAGAAGTAACAATTATTGAGCTGCCGAGGTATAAAGTGACAGGTCAAAAACAATAATTTTAACTTATGCCGTATTCTTAATAGCATTGGGGGAAATAAGTTTTCAGATAATGTAGCTAAGCATAAAGCTGGTTGCTTGGCAACAGTATTTCTCCTATCCAGAACGGAAACTTATGGTAAGCTGAAACGCAAAAGATTTTGTCTTATAAACGTAATTAAGATAAAACCACTCTTTCTCTCAGGAGTTGAACTGTAAATTCATAACACAAAGCAGCTTAGGAAGGTGGCTTCTACTGGGAACGCTTGTTAGTTTCAACACATTGCTGTATTTGGCTGTCGTATAACGGAACAGGTAACGTAAACTTTGACTCTTAGAAGAGATATTGTTTTGGATCACTTATGTCCACTTTATCCTTGTGCTAGCAGAGTACCCCCAGCATAGTTCATGTGAATTTTACAAATCTTCCTTAATCATATTTGATGAATGGGTAATTATTCGTGAAATCGGATGGATCATGTACTTTTTCATCAGAAAGCATTTATTTGTTCTATTTGTATTAAAAATGAAGAAATATAGGAAATTTTTTTCGCAAAATAATCTCTTTATAATAAAACACGATCTTGCATTTGCCGCGAAATGTCAGAAAATTAGTTTTGTTCCTAATATTCTTTAAATTTTCAGCATTTGTGTTGCGTGTATTAATGTTTTTTTATTATTAATATTGCTTGTGAGTTAAAGTATATGAATTAAAATCAGTTTATTGATTTCCACTCAGTTAAAGGAAAAAATGTAAAACAAATACGACCGAAATTTCAAAATTGAACTTCCAAAATACTCAACTACGTTTTTTGATTCTTTTTCATTGACTCATGAAATAGTCATTTATAGCGTTTTAAAACACGTTGGAAATTAATAAATAGTGAAAATATGAAATTTTCTTCTGTGGATCACGTGGATCTGCAGGAAATTAACGACAATTAAGATCATCGTGGTATTATACAAAAATTATTTTTAAAAAATTCTAAAATTTTAATATTAGTGTAAAATTTTCATATGTGAATTTTCGTTTTGATTATTGTTCTTGAAAGTGTTTTTTCATCTTGTAACATCAATTGATTCATTTTTACAACAAAAATAATAATTATTGTATTAATAATAATTCAAGAATTTATTGATTTTAAATATTTTAAATAATATTTTTTAAAGTCAGTAAGCAGAAGATGTAAAATTGGAAACTGAATATTTTTAAGATATTATCAAGAAAAATAGAGAAAAAAAGCGAAATATGGTTAACGGGCCGAACTGCTAATTGATAAGGGGGTGTCATGACCCCTGCTTACAACTCTTCCTGCAAAAGTATAATGAGGCATGGTAGGGGCATATCAAACCCTCGACCGACAGTTTGGCGCCCCTAACAAGGGTTGGACTTTGCAGTATGGTTTCCGCCACCCTCGGAATTGGGGGGAGACGCAAGTTCCCGCTTGGTGAGAGGGAGTGTTGCTTTGGCCACTTGTGCAGAAACAGTGGGGAGACGAGCTATACGTCTCCCCGTCCGTCATCAGAGGGACGCTGGGAGATGCGCGTAGAATACCATCGGTATATATAGACACTCTCCTGGACCCTCTTCGCAAGGCGGGGGCGCACACCCCTCCATTCACGAGCTCTGAGGTTAACCCCTCACGGCACTCATCTAAGGGACAGAAGAACCATGCGGATAAAAAACATGGCTAGGTACATTGACCAAGGAGATATAGAATGAATCGTAAGCCGTCAGACTACGGTAGAGCTGATAGATTTAACTGTCTGTTTGGGGGTGCCACTTGGTCACCCTTCCATACGAGGCTTTCACTTTATTTATTCTTGGAATTGTGTTTATACTTTTATAGAGGCATTTGTTGTTAATAAATGCAGTTTATTCGAGCAATTATCTTTAAAATGAAGTTATTAAATAATTAAATCTGCGCTAGTATTATAAATGCAAGTTGTAGCACTATGAAGCAATGCTTTCAGATTACTTACCATCATTCTGCGTTCGTTGGTAACAGTATTTAACATTACGCATAAAAATTATTAAATAATTTCTAAGCTTATTAACTTTTTATTAACATGGATATTTTGGAAATAAAAATTCATTATTATTTATTCATTTTTGAGAATAAGCGCAGGTAACATGTCTCGTAAACAGAACATAATATTTATTTTGATTATTATCATAAATATTTTATGGATTGTCTCTCTTACTTGAATTTCATTAAAAATGAACTAAGAACTTACGAAAAGGTAAATTTATGACCACGCAAAATATTATGTGAAATTCTGCAAGTTTAAAGCAACCTCTGCAAAATTTCATGGATTTAGAAGACGAATAATTTAGACGTGATTTATCGCCAAACAGATAAGTACAATTTCATTATTAAATAGTGATGATTTTAGTTGAATCATTTGTTGATATTTGAATTTTTTTTATATTCATTGCATTGTTTGCTCTGTGTGCTTAACAAAATATAATGCTCGTTTTTATTCTTCTAAATTTTTACAATTTTCCTTTGGGAACTAGGAAGTAGATCAACTTTGTAATTGTTATAGGTCTATAGTAAGTTCAATGATGTTTTGTTTACGTCGCGACACGAGAGATAATTATTAGAGTAACAAAATACTTTAAGTTCATAATGAATTCAAACTTTCCAAGGGAGGAGAAGTTTGACGTTCAGTGGCAGATTCATGTAACAAGTACCTATTATTGGATTACACTGCAAACTGACCAAAGCCCCGTAGTTAACAAGAGGTTCGCATCCTGAGGGCATTAATTAAGCGAAGTGAATGGTGAACTTTGCTTCATGATGAAGGAATCCAGTCCATCAAAAGCACCCGAGGAACTGTACTTCGTGCGGATTTTAATTTATAATGGCCACGACTTTGATGCAGGTTCAGATTCCGAAATTGCCGAAGTGCAATGTCGTATTCTTCTGTTGTACTGGAGAAACGACAAACATGTTGCAGAATGGTTCACGTAATTTCAGATAATATGCAACTAACGAGAAGCACAATTCAACATTGAGTTATTGTCATATTTCACTGGTTTTAACTTATTTATAATAATGTCATAGTTATTAAGTATTTGTAGTGAATCAAAGTATAATTGTATTGATTCCATCTACGTTAATTAAGTTCAAATTTTTTAAATTAACCAGGTTCGATTTATCATCCCTCAGCTAAAACGAACGTATTAACAACTCTTGAAAGTCAAGGATAATGAGAATTATTCCCTAGACATTCAAATTAACAAGCACATAATACGGAATTCAATTCAAATTAATTAATTAAAAATTTATTTAATCAAGGTCGCTATTTTTAAACTTCCTAGGCAGAAAACGGTTTTAAGGGAAAACGCAGGAGAAAGCTTTAATAGGACTTCATATTTCTGGAAAAAGTCATTTTATTTTTCGGTAGTGGAGTGAATTTCCAATGAATATGTCATTTTTTAAACAAACATCTGTATTTTAGACGCAATAAATTCGACGCTAAAGCTTGCTTGTAATAAATAAATCTGTTCCCAATTTCTGTTATCACCTCACGGACGACGGTGTTGTGATACACGAACAGGTCAAGGAAAAATTTTCGTTCAAACAACAATACTTCTGCTATGTTGTAAAGTTTTTATTTGTCAATATTTTAAGGACTGAACTGATTGATTGGGTAGCACTGGACACGTGGACTACGAACAAAACGGACAAATGCAGTGGCATATTTAGCTCATGGTTTTCCCCACTCCAAAATAGAAACAAATAAACTTCCATTGTATTAAAAAAAACTAATTATGATTGGTGCATAGGTACGTATTTGCATTGTGTTGTTTCTCATAGAATCGTAAATATCCTTATATGTGAATCATTTTATATCAAAACTTAAAATGACAATCCGCTGGGGATTCTTCCGCTACCATGCTCAAAAGTGATTATTCGAGGTATTATTGGTTTGTCTCCTTCTAATTAGCCAGTAGTAGACAGTAAGCAGAAGATAGGAAACTTCATTCATACATAAATTATACAGCCTCACAAAAAAAGTATCTGTACCAGAGACCCGGGTATATGGATTCGACGTATTTTTTGATACTGAGAACGGTGCTGTTGTCCCCAGAAAGATCCATCGTGTCAATTTATAGTTATCACCGAATTACCTCAGCAGGTTTTAATGAAAAAAAAAATTCTTTCCGTAATTTCATGCGCGGCTCTTTTCGGTAACTTGACTCGCTGAGTTTAAAACAAAAATAACTCAATTTCTGTTATGAAAGATGAACGAGTGAATATATTTCACCGCAAAATGAAGTCATGCTGAGATCTTCGCTGAAATATTCAACAAATTAGTTTTTTTTTCTTGAAACTGGGTCTCTCCTTCCATCACTGATTCACTGAGTGGAATTACATGATCTTAAAGCGACATTGTACTTCGGCATGAAGTTTTGTAATTTCGTTGTGTTATTTCTTTTCAGAGAAAAGCTTTCCTTTTTTCTTGGAAGATGTTTCGCACTTCTGTACTATTTGCGTGGAAGGAACTTGCCGCGCGATTCCTTTCTCTAAGGATATAGTTTTCCAATTCTGTCCGGCAGTGACGTATCTATGGGGGTTTTAGCTCTCTCCCCTCCCTCCCCCATCGAACCTAAACTCTCCACAGATAAAAGCATACTCAGTTAAAGTGTTACCAGATATTTCTCGCTCTAAATTTACATGTTACAGGCAAACGTACTGTTGTATTATAATTTCTGCGTATTACATGCACGGGTTGAAGTGTGTTCCATTCAGCTAAACTCTATAACACTTTTATAAGTGATAAATCGCTAACGCTTCGCCAACAGCACAACTCACGGCTAGCCTTCAATGTTATTAACGCGTTGTGAGGAGACAGTAGGTGACATCTTTCTTTACGAGACCTTTATCTGCTTCACAGAGGATGGGCCAATCTTGAGACGTTCCAAATTTGACGAGTTGATGTATTTTATTTAAAGGTAGTATTTCAAAAAGCATGATTTACAAACAGAAATGCTCCCCAGATCCTTCTCCAGTTAGTTCCTCCCTTCACTACAGTCCAGATCCGGCCCTGCTGTCCTGTTCGAAAGCGCATAGCTAGAGAAGGGGTTGAAGTAGGGGATAGGAAATAGAATTTGAGATACTGACGGACATCGGCGTTTTGAAGGTCGTCGATCGTACAAAGTCGGTTTGGTCTTGTCATCGGCGCAAATGTAAAGTGTATACCACAGCTTATTTTGATTAAAATATTTTAATGATATTTTGGATTTATTAATTATGTTATATGAAAATGGGAGACGGCTGAGCTTAGCGCGCTCATGCCCTTACCAACTGCGCCACCCCGTTCGTCTTCCATTTTCAATCAACTTGCAAGATCTCTGTGGTGGTCTAGTCTCTACGTCTATGAGGAGCATAGTCTCTACGAGGCCACCTCAGAGGTTTTTGGGCCTCGCAAGTTGAATCAAAATGAAATACTGGTCCGGGAGGCGAACGGGATGGCGCAAGTGGTAAGCGCATGAGCGCGCTACGCTCAGGGTCCCGAGTTCGAATCTGGGCCCCGTCTCCCATTTTCATTTATCATAACATAATTAATCTGTTACCTGGCGATGAGGTTCACCGCAATTTAAGAGATTTCTATGTATTTTTGATTCAGATGAATGTCAGGGAGTCAGAGAGAAAAGCGGATGAGTTAATCGAGTGATGTTTAAATATTTTGCGCTATTATTTACGATTCTCCTGGGAATGTTATTTGTTTAGTTTCTTATTCAATAAATTTAAAGAATCCTTTTATTGTGATAGATAAAATATACTTTTTAAAATTCTAATAACGTTTCGATTACAAATTCTATTACCAAAACACCTGACGAAGTCTTCATTACGAAAAATTAATGAATGTAAAGTTTTGTATTTCTAAAAATATGGTCAAATAAAATTTCTTGAGTCTTTGATTTTCTGGATAAAAATATAGTTTGTTGTGTTTTTGTGTTGAAAGTTATGTCTAACACTTTGAAGAAAAGTTGGAAAAATCTTCAAGGGAAATTTAGTGGTTTTACTTGAGCATGTTGTCAGAAATAAAATATCAAAAGACAAAACACGGTTTTCCCCGGTGGAGGGAGTTGTTATGAACCTACGAATCGTAGAAATCCAAATTTTTATTCTGCCCTGTTCATTGGTTCATGGATGACTCAGGAAAAAGTCGCTTATATTGACAAGAATTTTATGTACATTTTATGAACATAATGAAGTGCGATTTTCAAGATGAAGTTTTACTGGTACGTTCGAATTTTGATCTTTCATTTTCAAAACATGCCATATATTCAAAATCCGAATAAAAGAACCAAACTTGCGGAATACAATTTTTTCTGATTTCAATTTGTGAAAAAATTCTACAATACTTTGACTTTACAATTCTAGTTCCTATACGATAAAAATAAGAGTTTGCCAAACCGCTCCAATTCAGGCAATATGATCAGAAGAATTCGGGGATCATTAGACAAGACATGTAAGATAAGCACTCTTCAAATTGCTGGATACCACTCAAATTCTTCTATGCCATTTCATAAAAACTTAAATCAAGGAAAGGGTCGCATTCACGTTTCGGATATACAAATACAACAAACGATGCAGATGTAAATCAATATTTCAAATTTATTTGAATTAAGAAGTAAGAAATGTACGAAGACAAAACGTACTGGTGTGACTGCCACGTTAATAATGTCAGGTAGCTCTACAACGCTAGCAAAAACACCATGTTCCGAATAATGAGGATGGAAGGTAAATTAAATTTCCGGAGGACCACTACCTGGAAAGGTAGACATAAAAGAAAATGTTTTAAGATAAATAACAAATCTAACACAAAAAATATATTTTGACTTGCTACAAAAGAATACTGCGAGAGCTAAAAATAGACTGTACATTTACAATTGACTCTGGTTAATCATGGACATATAAATGATTATAATTGGAAGAAAAATAACTTAAACAAATACAACATTAAATTGATATGTTTATCATAAATAATAATAAATTTATTGTCAAAAAACAGTACAAACTGCGTATGACCACGTGGAGGGAAAAAAAACTAATTTACTCTCCGGAAGCAAGCAAGGGACCATCCCATCAATTCCGATCAAGGGCCCTAAGGCAGAGGCGGATTCAAAAAATTCAGCAAAAATTCCTAGATAAGATAAAAAGTTAGCTGCGAGTTATAATACTAATAGAATGTCAATATGTTTGTAATTTTAAGCAAAAAATTACATGTAAGTTATTATCGAACTATAGATTATTCTGAGTATAGTGCTTAAAAATTGAAATAACACTAAATTCACGATTTATTGTTACAATAGACCCGCCCCTAGACAAAGCCTAGAGAACCTGTATGATAAATCCGCCTCTACCCGAAGGAAAACCGGAGAAAAACCCGGGCCAGGATGGGGCTACAGAATTTATGTACACAAACGTGCCAATGTTGAGTACACATAAAACTAAATTAATATGAGCCATAAGACAACACAATCATGCAAGAAAATAGTTTTTGAAGTTGTTATAAGTTGTTTAAAAAGTACTACAGCAATGGCGTGATAAAGCACAAGACGAATTTAACTTTTTTTTAAAATCAATAAAATCAATGTTTTACATTCTTTGTTGGTAGTTATTCTGATTAATGTTTCTATAATTACCAACTTTACTTTAGATTTGATCAAATATTTAATAATTTAGCACGTTGGATCGCTTTGTGATTGTGACTGTTTTGAATAGCAATTGTTAGTCAAACCTGTGTCGTCTTCCTTATGGTCGTCGAGCATTTTTTCTTGACCCAGATAATGGCAGAACGTGAGATATGGAATCTTACCATCTTGAAGATTCAAAGAGGAACAACGCTTCTGTTCACTCAGTTTAATACACTCCTTACTTCACCTTTCGTTGACTTTGTATTATTAAATGTTCACTACTCCTTTGTATAAAATGATAGTTTGAGTTTAATGCTCTGTTCACTCGCCTTTCAATATTCCTGTAACTTTGTTTGATTTACTTTAATTTCTTATGACTGTTTTAATGTAACACTGATTTAATAGTTCACTGTTCTCACTTGCCTTTTCAACTTCTTTATAATATTTATTATTTACTACAATTCACTGGTTTCACTTGCCTCTCAATAACTTTATAACTTTCTTTCTAAACATCACTCTTTTCTATAAATTTACTAGAACAATAATTCAATGTTCCTACTTGCATTTTCATAGCTTTATAATCTTCCTTCTAAACATCACTCTTTCTGTAAAAACTCATAAATGAATATTTCACTGTTGTCATGTTGGGATGATTGCTACATATCCTAACACGACTACCCTCCCCACAATTCTGGCGAACAGAGACGCGACCGGCGCGAAGCTTTGTACAAGGTTGCGAACCGCCCTTTCTACAAGGTTGCCATTCTAGGCAAGTACTTTGTTACACAGTTATACTAAATTACATTATGGATTATAGATTATATCACATTTGCTACATATTTATACAAATTTATTTACAATATTTAGGGCTTTAATAGTGATTTTCCAATTATTGCTTTTTTCATTATGCTTCCGTAATTCAATTTCTGATTGACTTCATAATACCTTTCTGTAATGTAATTTGTGGTTGGAATAATATTTATATAGATTTTCAAGCACAGAGTTTTCTTAATATCTATAATTTGTTATCTTTATTACAACTTAAATTAGATTTACGTAATATACGAACACGACCGTTGAAGGTTTGGTGTGCTTCAAATAAAGAGGAATCCAGGAATTCTGTTTGTAGGCGCTTCGGGTGACTGAGTATTTCGTAACATTATGAAATCGTCCGTTACAAAACAGATGATTGATACGTAAGATTATAAGCGATATATTACGAAATGTAACCTTTACATTGTCTACGCTTCGAACTTACATGATTGGGATGGGGATATTGAAAAACGATTTTCATGTCAGTATTATTGAAGGAGTTGGATTTAAATAAATAAATAAATAAATATTGCTGAAAAAGGTAAATCTGTGTATGACGTGGAGAAGTATAAATTTATTTACTCGTAGATATTGGCTAATTTTAATTTAGAGAAATTTATTATATCATCTTTTGCAATGTCTATAAATGATATCTTACATTATTTTTATCGAATGTAATTTTATATTATTTGTATTTTGAAATTCTGTTGAAAATTCGTGATGTGTGTGTAACTAAGTGTCAATAACGCTCAAACTAATATAAATTAGTGAAATTGTTTAATTTTGTTAAATTTTGTTGTAATACGAAGTTTAAATTTGATTATCCTCTCGATCGTGAGTTTTAACTATATTAGCGAGAGTCCATCAGTATATTTAAATTAAAATAATATCAATTATAAATAATATGAAATTATTTTACTTTGATTTTACTTTAGTTTTTGTTCTTCACGTGGTCATACGCAGTTCGTACAACTATTTTGAAGATATTTATTTATTTATTTAAAAACTTGAACGAAAAATTCATTTTTTAATCAGACACCAAGTGTGTAAAGGGACCTTAAGCTAAAGCATCATGATTATCCAAAGTGGAAGTACTTAGATCAAACTCAATTCTCAGTCTTTATATGTTGATGCAATACAAAAAATATAAACTGGAATCACCTCCAATGTTTATAATTCTGAGATTTATACTTGACAAAAAATTAACTTTTTTCTTGTTAATCTTTCACCGTGAAGAGAATTTGTACGTCACAGTAATGGTCGTCTTTAGTCCCTTTTTAAATGTTAATTTTATTTCTTCTCTCTCTGCCAATAATACTATTTATTTTTCTATTTTGTTTGAAGAATGGCGTTTTGCGCAACGTTTATCAGGCGTTATTTTACTCGTCCATTCTGTATACGGGTTTCTCTGTCATCGTGTCGTACCTCAGCATTTCTTAATTGAAATCGTTTGCTTACTTCGTATTCCACTCCTTCCTTAACTTGGCGTTAGGGGCGCTGTGCTGCTGTGGAGCGCAACGGTTCCTAAAAAACACAGGAGGGATCTGCAACCATTTTCATTAGAGGACAGACTGCAGTTTGTAGGTGAGATGGCAACAATGAATATCCCATTCTAGAAAAGGTACTTGGCAAAACTTGAAATCTTCAGAAGATACGAAACTCGTTTTATTCAGAAGTATCAAAATTGTTTTGAAGTAGACGAAGTTCTAACAAAAGTTAGTATTTTAAATTTTCTTAATAATCTGTAAATTATTTCCTTAAAAAATATTTAAATTGTTCTTTTAAGAATGCAATGTAGGTAAATGGTGCAACTGCACTATATAATTTAAAAGTATTATTTTAACCAGAACTGACAGAAATATAAAAAACTATGGAACAATGATTAAATATTAACATACATTAAAAAATTAACACATCGAAAGTGACTGGCACATATGATCGACTACGTATTTGAATTACTTTCAACAACAAAATTTTGTTCACGCAAATCATAGTTTAAAACTACTCATTTAAAAAATGAGTGTTGGAAACTACTGTTGTAACTTCTTTTTTATTCCTCAAGATGTTCTTCACCATTACTAGCTGGTCATGATAAAATTATTACTATGGTCTTAAGAAATGTTCCCTTTTTAATATTGTGAATTAAAGCAACTTTTTATCAATCGTTTAAACATAAAAAAGTTGTCACATATATCAATGCCTGTAAAGTAAACTAGTGACCTCGTATCGGGAAAAATGATAGAGTGTAAATCGTCCCAATCTTCTGGTGTAAACGGGTGACGGTTCAAACCATTATATTATTCATATCTTTGTTGCCAGCTCGGTCAGGAAAAAACCCTTAATTCTCTATTTCAGGCACATATTCCATTGGAATGTTAAATGAAAATGAACTAACTTTGTGTGCATCCTTACGGGCAATTCCTTTACGGTATGTATACTGAAAAATGTTTACTCACAACTGCCTTATTATATTGTTCGGAAATTGAAGAGAATGGAAGAGATCGACAGTAATAAAACCACGAGCTTAAATATTCAGGATCAATCACACCTTTGTCTCGAATGTTTCATTTTAGCGAAGAGTTTCTTCTCTTTACTTTTATTTCAGCTTTCACTACTGTCTTAGCAAATGGATTCAGAGAACGACATTTCTTATTTTTATTGAAATGGGACACATGTACAAATAACAACCTATTTTCATTTATGAGAAGAGCGAGCAATGATGACGACCGTCACCCCGCCCAAAGAGCCTCGTGATTTATATAAATAAGAAAAAAATATGATAGTATGACTACATATTCTATTTTTCGATCTAAATACAACTTACATCCTTACTTATGTTCATATAAATTATATTAAAATATTCCACGCACCAAGTAGTGGTTTCTGAAAAGCCACAAATGTTTGACTTTTGTTCAGTTCTATACGCTTCAACGCTAGTAGCAGTTTAAAACATGGAGACTTTCCCTATCTTTGACCGAAAATGATGTAGTGTGGCAAAAACTATGCAATAAAATTATTTTTTGGTAATTTTGTACTTCGATACTTCATTAAATGACTTATACGATATTGGTATATTAATAATATTTTCCGTCTGCATATATAATTAATACCAAATCAAATGATCCTGTTTTTTTATGAACAGACATATATTTACTCTGAAACATAAATAAATAAAATAATGTAAACAAACCTTTTTGTTGATCATCTTCAGGCAAATTGACAACTTAAGAGTAATGGGCTCACCTCATTTGTGTATTGATATGTTGATGTATTTTATACTATACATATTTTGTGGAAAACTTTTAGAGCTAAAGCCCCAATAATTGAAACTGAAATTTATTTTCCAGTTTTGCACAAGTTTTACATATGTTTGACAATCCTTTTTCCAAATGGTTTACAAAAAGTTTACAATAATGATTTTAATAATAATCTGGATTATATTTATTAAAATTGACATGTATATAATAATCATAATAAAAAGAAAAATAANAAAAAGTTATATAACGAGTTATGCAAATTATTTTAATATATTGTTTTCCTCAAATTTTGACAAATTTAGCAAATCCTAATACTTACAAATTTTCTTAAAGACTTCTCTAAGTTCTCCTGAACTTGTCAGAGAGAATAATAATAATAATAATAAAAATAATAATAATAATAATAAAAATAATAATAATTTAGGCTTTTTAATCGACTCAAACTGTAAAGCAAATTGTTTCTCTGAGTAGCTCTGTCACATTATGGTTTTCTTTTGGTTTGATACCTTCCTTCACCAGCGTATTTACAGGCCGGTTTTTATGCGTCCGGTTATGGTAGTCAAGTGTTCTGCTTCGACAATAACCAGGGACTATCAGTTGAATCTTCCCACATTTTACTTAACTTTGATGATAAAGATTGATTGATTCAGAACGCTCTGGAGATACTTTTTAAGAAATATAATTCTTGTGGGACCTAGGTTATCTTCAATATAATTTTAATAAACTTGACTCGTTTGTATTTACTCATTGTAATTAGGGATGGTCAAATTAACTAATCTTTTCTGACCTCCCTTGGTCACCTCTTGTTCTTTTCGATCCCGACGCTATTAGGGCTAGAGTATCTTTCATTTTCCTCTTTCCTCCTCTTCTTATTTTTTTTTAAATGTTTTTTTAGTAAAAGTCATGTGATATGTTGGAATTTGTGTTTTGAGTTGTAATGCAGGAGGGTTTTTAGTGGGTATGGCTGAGTCTTTCGG
>NNCF01126473.1:290396-303506 GCA_002313205.1 Laupala kohalensis
AACTAATCCGACTGAAACCGACCGAAAAATTTCCTGTTTTCGTCGGGTCGGGTAGGTTTTGGGTTGTGAAATCGGTTCAAAATCTAACCCGAAACCTGATCGGTTAACCGACTAGTTCACCGACCAGGTTATTGAAACAAATTCTTTAACTGAAGTTTTAACTAAGTTAACTGAAACGATGTCGTATTCTGTACACCAACACATATTTCATCTTCATCTTCCCTCTCTGTATTGCAAAACAAAAATAATGAAACAATTTTAAAAAATTAACACACCTGTTAAATACTCGAAAATATAATGTACATAAAAATACATACACTTTTGCAATTTTAAGTTGTTTACCATTAACTATTGTTAAATTACTGTTGATCTTTTTACTGTTAAATTATTTAGCCAAATAGCCAAAAACCCTCCATACTTTATTATAACATAGATATAGTAGCTCATGTAGTATATACAGTTCATAGTATGTAGTATATGAGGTAGGCTGGGTACAGAAAACATAACTAATATTTCAGTAGCCCATACAAAAAATGCATTATTTTCACTTAAGAAATCTTTCGCAAAAACGTTTTTAAAAACGTGTTTGATTAATTTTAAACTGTAATTTCCTTTGTCGTGACTTCTGATAAAAGTCACAGGAAACATAATTCCCCTTTAAATTTAAGTGTTAAGTTGTGGAAGTACATTAACGAAAATTTTGCAAAAAATAGGAAGTTTTCAGTGTTTCTGATGGAATATAATCTCAGAGTTTATTAATAATTAGATATTAATTACAGCGATTTGCAAAAATGAGTGACTCCTTGTCATTTATCCTGATGAACGAGCAATACTATAGTATAACAACAGAGTTACGTACGATTATTAATTTTCATTTTAATGATTATTCATAATATTCTACAATACATTTGTACAAAAATTAAACAAATAATCTGTTTTGGATAATTATTTTCATTCTGAAGTGGTTGATGTTTTAATGACTGACCGTTCGGCCTCGCAATGATCATTGACAGACAAGTGAGAAGTGTATTGCTCGTGACCTTATTTTTAAGATCTTGCAATAGTTGAAGGACAATACTAAGCTGTACCCAGTTTTCTCTATGGTTGCTTGAGATAGTATATTAGCTGTTCCTTGTGGGCCTGCATTTACTTACATTTTTCTTTATTAATGTAGTACTGTTATTTATTACTTTTGTAGAGTATGCGCGCTTATTTGGTGACTAAGTTGATTTAAATTAATTAAAAATAAGTCTCTTTGTTTAGTGTGTTTGGTAAAACAATTCCATGTTTGTAAATTGTATATTTTTTAGTGAAATATTGTATCAATTTCATTTAAAATTTATTCATGTTTTACTTAATCCATTAAAACAAGTTTACACAAATCCAACATTAACTATTTATATGAATTTTGGTTTTAATTTATTTTTTATAAAATGAACTACATGCTTCACACCAATATCATTTCATTTTGAATTAATATTTTTTCATATTTCATAAAACCAATTTAAACATTATTCAAATTCGGACAAATTTATTTAAGTTTCGGTTTAACACTGAATTATTTCCCTGTTCTTGGGCTTATGATTATAAAACTTACAATTACTTCATTTTAGTATTCAATTTTCAACCCGAACTGATACCGACTCAACCCTTCCAATCCGACTAGAAAGAAACTCGATTAGGTCGATTATGTTTATTTTCGGTTAGGTTGTCAACCCGACGGACCCGAACCGATGCCCACTCCTAATTGTAATCACATATATAATTACTTACCGTTCTTCTCAGGTAAACCGTTCAATGTCAAACCACGTTTTAAATTGAAATTAACAGAAACTATGTAATATTACTGAAGAAAATTTGAATAAAAGTATACATAACCATGAGGAATATAACAAGGAAAATCAAGGTTGATCATAACTCAAAACACGAAATGCTTCGCATACGATGTGTTAATATAGTGATAGGGTATGTGTTATGACAGGATAATAAAAATCAGTTAGAAGTTCACTGGTTGGAGAGATTGTCCGAAACCAGAGGTCAGTCCTGGTACTACACTGTTTTGGCGTTGTTCATCCTGACGACTACACGCGTGTACTACCTTATTGTGTGTTTGAACTGTATTGATTTAGGACACACAAATTGAGGTTATATGTGCTCCGGAAAACCTGTAATGATGTGATATACTTCTTTTATTATATCGTTAAACATTTATGTTACATATTTTATATCTTTGTATATATTGTATTGTGGTCTTGAAGTATTGTAGTCTTGCAAGACTACAATTTAAGGGCTACTCATTTGACGGATGGGTAATTTAATAAACTTGACTGTTATGTTTGTGAGGAAGTTTAATTTCTAAATTATATCAACCAGTGGCACCTGTTTTTTATAAATCTAGTTTATTATAATACGTACTTTTAAAATAACTTTTGTATGTTTTATTAATACATTTGTTGGTATTCTGTTGATAATATGACACGTAGCTAACTAATTCTATTCTTATCTAACGAATAAAGTGCTGAAATGATAAATCCTCCTCTGCCTAAGGGCCGTTGATCGGAATTGATGGGATGGCCCCTTGCTTGCTTCCGCAAAGTAAATAAGTTTATTGACCTCCACGTATTCATGCGCAGTTTCTGACTACTTTTTTGACAAATTTATTTGTGTCTGTATTAAACAAAATAAATTTAAAAAATTAATGATTTGAATTCAAATATCTGAATTGGTTACCCAAGATTCAAGACTTTTATGTCATAAAACCATGAAATCAATACGACCATCTTTTACCATCTCTCTGCAGATTCCATACGCGCAGAGTGGTTTTAGAATCTTAAAGTGCGATGAAAGTGCTCTGCTTCATTCCCCACCGCTTGGCGCGAATGCGTTTCAAGGAAATTACATTCGGAGTCTCAATATATCGCACGGAGAAACTCGCAGTGCGACTCGACGTAATACGAGGCTTCTGCCTCTTTTCATACGACGGAAGGTAGGCATTCGTATTCAGTTACAATCATCCGCGAGGATAACCATATGTTTCCGTAAGATTGGTTTTGAAATGGATATCTCTTATTGATCCGTTGTTTTGAAGTACAGCGGTATTTGGTTCTCTCGTATTTCTGTGTCTGTTTTCTTGTGGTTGTTTGTATGAGATATTCGTTCATCGTTTCTAAAGAAAGGGAAACTGAACAGTTTCATATATGAAGCATTACGTGTTTTCAGTTATAGTCAACTTTGATTTTCCTGTTTATACGCCTCAAGGTCATGTATACTATTTTGTTTAAATTTTATATATTAATATCTCATAGTTTCAGTTTATTTCAATTTAAAGCGTGGTTTTACATTCAACGGCGTATATGAGGGGTACAGTATATAATTATGTGATTTCAATGAGTAAAAACAAACGAGAACAAGTCGTACACGTATTACGAATTTGTGTCCTGAAAGTTGGTTTCCCGCGGCTCCCAATGAATCGTTAGCTGTTCTTGTTAAAAACATAATACAACAAAACACATTAATAATAAAGTAATATGTAGAATTCCCAATTCATAATAGAGATATTAAAAGTATAGATCAACAACATACTTATTGCGATTTATGAAGAATTCACGACACACTTTAATCTAATTTATTTACAGAGCGTACATTTTTGGGCATCTATCTTTCGGGTATGAGAGACGCACGCATATAAACAAAAACCTCTGAGCAAACTGTCAATAACAAAATTCTATAACGTATGTTATTTGCTCATTATCCCACAACCGATTGAGATACAATCAGTTTTTCTAGACAAGTGTTCTTAAATCAAACATCTCTAAAATAATTAAAGGAATTTTCGATATTTCCATTCTAAATGTGTGGAAAATGGCGCAAATCTTTGGAGTGTTTTCTTCTGACTGACACTAACCGAGAGAAGAATTATTGAAGATAAGAACTTGGAATGTTTTGAAATTCAATTTTAAACGTGTAGGTTGAGGTGAAGTCTGATTTTTTGATATTTCATCTTCTTTTTATCAATACATCATGAATAAAATGAGAGATTATCTCGGTTTTTGTATACAAACGTTACTACTTCAAATATATAAATAAGCGGGTTTCTGGATTTTGTTTTTGTTTTTCTATTAATGGGAGAAATGGGATGAAAATGTTTGATGCGTTGTCCTGACCGACTGACTTTATCAATGCTGACAAGAATTTTAGGGACATGAACTTCAGATGTTGATGGATTGTTACTCTTTGTATTATAGAAGTGTGCTAAAAATTTTCGGAATTCCTATATTAATCGATAGTTTAGGGTGAAATGTGTGTTCTTTTATTATCCCTACATCTCATAAAATGATTAAGATATCATGTTTTTTGTATGAAAATGTACTCATTTTTGTCGACTCAAATTTCAAAGAAAGGTAAATACGAATATTCTAAGAAGAACGCACATGTGAGGCCGTATCTCGTCGGGTATTGGAAAATAAATTCGTCGCCGCGACATTCTGCGAAGGAATGGAACAATTTCCTAGAATAGATTATATTGTCTAATACATAAACGATCCAGCTTGGTCTCACCTTGAAAACATATTCCCCTTGGAGCTTCTTTCTAAGCAAACTGAGTCAGTCGTGCGTGAGAGAGTGAGTGCAAAGATAAACACAATCGGAATCTTCTTAGCGAAGAAAAAAGGATTTCTTGTGCCCTTTTGGTTTTCCCTTTTGGTTATCTTCGGGACGGTGCCGATGCGAGGCAACTGTCGTGTCGCAAAGGAATACATAAAATGTGCGTAGAAACACGTAAATATTGGAGTGAATGTTAAGAGAAACTTCTCAGGTAAACTTCTGATTCAATCGTAGAAATTTTTTGAATAATGTAACATCATGGAAAAAAAATGTATTCGTATTCTCTAGATTACATTTTACCCACTTTCGTAGCAAAATATACAGACGCATTACATTTATCAACATCTGGAATCTCATGGATTTCACATATCTCATGGATATGTGACACGACAAACCACCAAAGACTGCACTTGGTCAACAACTTCGTCTTGGGCATGTTTTCTTTCCAATCAGAGTCGCTTATAGATAATCAATGCCGCTATTGCCTAATTCAGACGTTGCAAATTAAATGTAATAATTCATAATCGTTAAATCATCAAAATTTTGTATAAAATATTTAAACTTCCTTAAATATGCGTGCGTATTATTAGTCAAATATAAATTAGTTTATGCCTGTTTTGATATTTTATACAACGTACGGTACAGATTATGTCCAAGGTTGTTTAATTGAAACATATTTACTAGCTAGGAATATTCATTTTGCACGCAATAATTTTGTGGTTCTTGTGTAAATATTTTTTCGTTAACTGCCATTGATGTCTAGTATCTGGTAAAAGTAACGCGGAAATCATATAAGATTTTAAAGAGACTTCTGTCCCTTCCCCTATGTGTCAATGATTGGCAATACTCTAATTTAAGTAAAATCAACGTCAAGAATAATGAAATATTCATTCATTCTTTTTAGAAAAAATTGAATAGAAATAATTTTTTGTGTACAATGAAAGATGTTATTCTCCTACTTTACTTTTATGTGAATTATGTATTTGACGTACAATTAATAACGAGTGAAAGTTATTCTATCTTTGGTCTAAAATAAACAGCGAATAAAAAATTTACTTTTATTACAGTGCAATGAATAACAAATAATACTTTTTTGTACGTGTTTCAATGAGTAACGAGTTCAAATGCAATTAAATAGTGAAGGTACGACGCACGAGTATGCAAAACTTTTCGAACAAAGTGTTTCTCTCCGCATTCTCATTCATGCTTACATCTGTTTCAATAATAAATAGTAATTTTGTGTTTATGCGTATTAAATTGCATATAAAATACAATTCTCGGTTTAACTATTTTTAAAGTATTTTTTTATTTACTTTTTCTAGAAAAATATTAATTTGTGGTCGGCATATAAACGTTGTAGTCTCAATAATGGCAGCTACTTATCTTAGATTCTTTCCAGACTATTTTCGGAAGATTTTCTAGATCATCTGTTCTCCCAAAGTAAAGGAAACAACCTTAGTAGTTTCTTCGAGGTCTTGAAAAATTAGGCTTACAAGGAACCATATATTCAGGTTGTAGTATAAGCTGTTGTGTGTAAATAAAAAGGAAACATGACACGGATTATGTTTTCTCAACCATTTCGATAAAATTTTCAAAATTTCTCAACAAATTAAAAAGTTGTTGGAAAACCCTAATTAGTAAACAATAATCAGAAGTGTGTATTGCTAATCGAAACGTTTGCACGTTGTTTTTTAAAATTATCTCGAAAATAGATGTAGTAAATATTACTGAAATACATGTTTGGTTTAATGTCATATTTCCTCTGTGTGTACAAACACGAGGGAAGAGAAAAACTTCATAACCTTTCAGAGTACAACACACATGAGGAAGCCAAGACCAGAACATAACGGGAGGGAATAATCCGTTGATGTGCGACCATACCCTCCAGACATGAGATACAACTCCCCTACCTTCACAGTGTCCCCTCATAGGCCTCGCGGTTGCAGACAGCGTTGTCGTTCGTTACGGACACGATAGAAACACTAGAATATGGGACATAAGCAGAACCGTAACCGAGAACCTTACAGAACCGCATTGCTAATTATTCTGCAACTGGATCCCGAACAGAACTGATTATTTTCGTTTTAGTCTTCCCACACAGATAATAATAGATCAAACGCTGTATCAGTGTGAGTGTGCAAGGGGTGAAACTATAACGGTGCAAAATGTTCATTCTGAACGAGGAAACGAACGATAGCTACTGAGAGACTGTAGCGACCTTCATTTTCAAGGTTTCAAACACTTGTAAGAGAGGCTACGGAAAAGTATAAAAAACAACTTTGAACTGTTCTATATCTAGCGTCGATGATTTAGAGGACGTCTTCCTCTGATGCTCATGTCCTTTTTGGATCAACGTTCCTTCCGCTATAGAATTGGAAGAGACACCTCGGATCTCCTTCTCCAAGAGAACGGTGTTCCTCAGGGCTCAGTCTTGAGTGTGACCTTATTTGCAGTGGCCATAAACAGCATAACGTCTGCTGTAAAGAATCCTGTTTTACACTCTCTTTTTGTCGATGACTTTGCTATCTTTTGTTCATCACAGAGTGTCACAGGTGCGGAGCGACAAATCCAACTCGTCCTGAATAGATTATACCACTGGTCGAAAACGACAGGTTTTCGTTTCTCTGCTGAGAAAACACGCTGTGTTCTTTTCAGTAGGAGACCAAGCCTTCTGGCAGAATCTCACCTCGCCCTGCGGAACAACGTTCTCAAATTCTATCCTTTTGTGAAACTCTTAGGTCTAATCTTTGATCATAGGCTGAATTGGATTGAACATCTGACATACCTAAGAGCAAGAACATTAAAGTCTCTGAATTTATTAAAGTGCCTGAGTAGCAGGGAATGGGGCGCTGATCGCTACTCCCTGCACCAGTTTTATTGAGCATTCATAAGATCTCGGCTCGATTATGGCTGCGTTGTATATAGCTCTGCTCGTGCAAGCTATTTAAAGAAGTTGGATAGTGTCCACCATGCAGGAATTCGACTAGTAACGGGAGCCTACCGCACTAGTCCCATTCCGAGTTTGTATGCCGAGAATGGCGAACCATCTCTTTACCTCCGGCGGCAACTCATGCTACGACACTTTTGCCACGTGCAAACTTTACCCGACAATCTTGTGCACAACGCGGTTTTTCATCATTCCTGTTCTTCCATCCGTTTCTACAACAACAGACTGAGAGCAACCAAACCTTTTGGATATCGCTCCAAACAAATTTTAGAAACCTTAAATATACGCTCACCTAATGTTTTACATCAAGGTTTTAGTAAGTCTCCTTCTTGGGCTTTGCACAAGCCGAAGATTATTTTCGATCTTCTGCATCATGACAAGAAGAACACTCCAGCTCCGATGTTGAGGGTATACTTTCAGCTAATCCTCTACAAACACCGGGACCGTATCCCTGTGTTTACCGACGGGTCGAAGCAGGCTGATGGTGTCGGCTGCTCCGTGGTATTTCCCCGTGAGACCAGTGGCTACCGTCTAGGCGACTTGTGCAGTGTTTACACTGCTGAGTGCTACGCCATATTGCGAGCATTGCGATCTACAAAGTGCTCCCGCGGATCACATTTCCTGATTTGTTCTGATTCGCTGAGTGCCCTCCAAGCAATCCAGAACATGTATCCAGCTGATAAGCTGATCCAGAACATCCAGGATGTACTTTTCTCACTGCAAAGTGATGGAAAGAACATAATGTTTTGCTGGGTTCCCGGACACGTGGGTATCAGAGGAAATGAGGAAGCAGACGATTCCGCAAAGACGGCATGCCTCAGGAATCGCGTGGATTTCTCCACGATTCCAAAACGAGATCTCCTAAATTCCGTCAAGATAAGGATTCTGAGTGAATGGAGCAATGAGTGGTTAGCTGTTGAAAGGAATAAGTTCCGACTTATCAAATCTTCAGTTAATTCATGGAGCAGTTCCTGTAGGCCAGCCCGGTGCGACGAGGTCTTGCTGACCCGCCTGCGCATAGGACATTGTCCTCTCACTCATAGGTATCTCTTACTACTTGATGATGAACCCGTTTGTGAGGAGTGTAGCTGTTCTCTGACAGTGCGTCACCTACTAACTGATTGCAGAAGATACTCAAGTATACGGAGACAAATTGGTCTGGCTGCAGATTTACCAACAATTCTTGGAAATGAAACGGTTAAATTTAATAAACTATTGAATTTTATGAGTAGATCGGGGCTCCTCCCACAAGTTCTCGGGAGGGTTTAAAATTTGCATTCCCTTTTCATCTTTACTGTCTTCTTTGTTNTGTAATTCGAAAATATAATATTTAGAAATTTTTTTCCTTTTTTGTGATATATTGTATTGGTATACTGTTTTCTTTTATTTTCTTTCATCTTTGTATTTAGATTATTGTTGAATTCAGGAGGGTTTTGTAGTGGGTGTGGTCGAGATATTCGGCGAGTCCCACACACGGGGAAGAGTCACTACGGCTCTTCTCTATGGTGCGAAACTGCATTTTTCCCTACTTGCATGGGCTCTAATGACCTCGATGTTGACGAGCCCTAAAGCTCCACCCCCAAAAAAAAAGAAAGCGTAGATGAATTTTTATACCCCTACAAATCCAAATTTTGATTTTTTTACTTTGAATTAGTATGTTTTTTGATATCGTGGCGCAATTATCGAGTTAGCACATAGCTAAAGAAACATACCTTAACCAAACACCTTATAGAAATGCAATAAAGAGCATATATTAATACCTTAATTTGAAAGAACAATTCGAAAAAAGAAACTGAAAATACAGTTCTACTGAAAATGGCTGCCACAACACGAGGTTAAAACGTGATTATCGTTTTGTTTGTCATAGGAAAGAGCTAGAGGTTATTAAAAAATGACATTTTAACCTAGAGTGGAATAACATTTTAATTATTCGTTGAACGCAATAATTTGTTACGCAATCTTTGTGAAGTGCGTGGTCAAAATAACCTAAACCCACCGGTTCACAAGTATCGGGTCACGATGTACACAGTCCAAGAAAGTCTATATTTATTAATGTATTTCAAACTCACACCAAATGTTCTCTTCCAGTTGTTGAATCTTAATAGTATAAAATATTAAGTAATTAAAAACACGAATATTTCAACATTGTGAATGGTTCAACTCTTGAGTTCAGATAACGCCTTAATATAATAACACCTTGAGACGCAAAACTCGTCTTTCGAACATCCTTCGTCCATTAGAATTTCACTGATCTCTAGGGTAGCGGCACATCCTAATAGATGGTTAAAGTTAGGTGACGTGGTAAACTGAGTGTGACCAAATAGGGAGGAGGCAATAAATAAATTGTTGAAAACGGTGAAATAAATGGGTAGCGAGAATTTCGAATCAAGGGCTTTTGTCCGCAGAAATACTGAATAAAAAGAGTAAGACCTTTAAAGAGACAATTTTACAAAAAAGAATAGTTCTGGAATTAAAAAATAGATAAAAATTAATTGAACCATTGTTGGAGAAGTTCTTTGTAAAAAGAACAATACTTAGATTTCAAGAAAATTAAACGTACCTGCACAGTTTGCTCACAGTCTTTTATTCATTTCACATTATGTTTTCATGTTATTCTATGAAATATAAAAATGTTCTGATTCAATATTTTTATGCTTTCATTTTACATTTAAAATTTATTAAAATTTTCTTCATCCAAATTTCAAAAAGATTCATGCAATATTTTTACAAATTAAATTGTTTTCACTTTACAGTATTTTATTCTACTTTATCATTCAAGCGCAATTTACTTCATTTTATTCTATTATTTGAGTATATTTAAAGTCTTTTATAGAACTCGTTATCTCATTTTGTAGCACTGAAGATGGCCTCTACGCGGTCTAAAATGCATTCTGAGGAAATAAATAATTTAGAAAGAGACACAATGTTCTCTTCTGTAATTGAAAACTCTTTCAACACCTCACCGTCACCTAATATATAAACGTCGCCGCTTATTTTTACAAAGTATACACAAATTATACCCCTAAACCTTCCCCCAGGAACACATAACCCGTAGCATAATGAAAATTATTGAGAAAATTGTGCACAGGAATGACGGGTGGGGAATTTTGATTCATAAAATGAATTGAATCATAAACTGATTTCATAGAGACATTCATTTTGGTCCACAAACTAAGAATAACAAATTACATTATACCAAACACTGGTGGCTGTTTAATATAGTGAACCAGAATATTTTATTAAAAGAGTATTAAAATACTCTATAAATATTTATCTCCAAAAATATAATGTTATGTCAGAAATGTTACGAGGTCAATAAAAAATGTACATTGAATGAATCGTATTTTTTTACAAATGGAAACAGCATTTCATTTCCTTAAGACTTGAGTTCATAAAAGTTGTTGCAATGACTGAGACCTATGACAGAAGAAAAAGCTCATTAGTTGCTTTCAGAAAGAAAACACGGGGAAGGAGTAAGCTGCTTATATTCCTTAAAAAGTCATCTAAGAGTTTTAGAGTACAAGAAGAAAGCTCGTCGAAAGAGCAGAGGTTTTCTAGGTAGGTTTTTAGACAAAATTTGCTGACTCGCCTTCCGCAAGATATATTCTTCGCACTGTAATGCATCCCATTAGTTCAGTCGAAAGAACGAAGTGGAAAACGGTTGTGAAAATGGAAATTTAATAATAATAATAATAATACTTAATATTTTATATTATACTATAATAGAACTACCCGACGTTGCCGGGGATGTGAAAAGAAACTTAGAACAATAATTATTATACATAAATATTTAAAAACAATTGCAGGGAGTAAATATTCGGAGTCCAACACGAATATTTCAAACTTATTTCCCGGATACTACCAACTTTATACAATGTACTTGCTATGCTGTATGCCGTGAAATTTTAATTTTGAGTGATATTCTTACTGAATAGAGATTTGCCCAGTACACATCCCCATAATGTGCCAGCGTGTGTTAAGTTAGTGGGGAGCCCCGACTGGGTCTCCTGATGATATAATTTTTAGTCTTTCTAAGTGATGAAATAAAATAAACGAACGTTGAAGAAATAAAATATTTATTTTGCGTTTCTCGGCGACGTGTAAAGAGAAATATTGTCAACAATTCCTCTACATATGTTTTTACCTGTGGTTGTGCAAGTGAAATAGAAGCCATAATGAAAATTGCTTCCATCATGAAAAACAGCACTTACTACTGTGTATGACATTGTATCTATTGAAACAGTTTTTTGTAACTGAGCTCATGTGACATTAACAATAATAACTGGAGATGTTTCTATTTTTAATTTAGTCATTAGACGATCAGAAAATTCCATACCTTGTTTGTATGCAATTGGACTTCAACCCACCGGTATTGCTTAACCAACATAATCTTTCAAGGACTTATTTTATTTGAATTCTGTTAAGTTGCGTACGGGTACACTTAACATATTATGTTTTTCATGTAACCTCTGTGAAAGAACATTTTAGTACGTTGTTTGCAGCATAAAAAATGGATGCGTATAATAATTTTTCGCAATAGTTGTGACCTCAATATCTGATATCACTACAGTCAGGCCATCTGCTTATAAAGACAGCTTACAATTTTCTTAAAGTCACCTGTTTATAAAGTTCTTAAAGACAGCTCGTAACATATACCTGCCCCAATACATTTCGAAAATAATTATTTCTAAGTATTAAAAAAATGGAGATTACAAAAAATTAATAACACAAATTAGTTTCCTATTTTATAATAACTTGTACTTTATGTCTACAGCATATTCCACTTATAAAAGCACCTCCTTCTGTCAGTATCCTTAATCGTAAGTCATATTCTTTGTCTTCATATACTGGTAAACAATCTAGAACATTTGCTGCATTTGCAAAAGCAGGAGGTAAAAATGAATTCTAATGACATAAACGTAAGTAATTATTTTAGTGTAACACTTTGGGACCTCATCTTATAGCAATAACTGCAGTAATATCTTCTAACTCATGTGAAACAAAATATTTTTATAAAGAGGACTGCAAATGTTGATGATTAAGTCTTGCCTCCCACACTTCTTAAACGAGAGGGCTCCCATTCCATTCCATCCCATTAAATAAATTATTCATTTACTCAAGTAACTTTAGGTTTTGCAACTTCTGTACCCCTACAGTACAGATGAGAACTTATGTTTTGTATAAAATTAAAATAGCATTTTCCACTCACAAATTTTATCATTCTTATATAATAAAATTAATTTTTTGAGCAATATACGTGATGATAGTACGAGTAGAATAAAAAAATATGAAAAATTATACAATAGATTTTTTGTCATATACTGTTTATCAGTGGAGGTATATTTATCCTATATTCATTCACCAAGTTTATTTTCCTAACATTTGTTTTTGCCAAACAAAATTTTTCAGTCATCTGATGTATTATTAAAATCCTACTGCAATTATTGCACTCAATTTGCAAATATTACTGTTTATACAACAGATGTTATATATATATATATATATATATATATATATATATATATATATATATATATATATATATATATATATATATATAT
>NNCF01126473.1:310539-331193 GCA_002313205.1 Laupala kohalensis
CTTGCTTCCGGAGAGTAAATTAGTTTTTTTTCCCTCCACGTGGTCATACGCAGTTTGTACTGTTTTTTGACAATAAATTTATTTATTTATTATGAACCTTACTAAAGTGACTACTAGAGTTCAATTGCGTTACGCGAGGCGGAGAAGAGCGACTTTAGAAACTGCACACGTGATTCTGTCGAATTTTCATTTCCGAGGTATGACGCGCCTGCACCATTATCTTACAATTTTTGTAAATTCTATTTGAAGTTTTACGATTTAAAGACACTTCTTGTCTTTGTTAAATGCAAAAAACAAACAATCTATTAATTATGCAATAGGGTATGCGAATCCAAATTGTTATAGACAATCAATAATATATATTTATTTCTTTATTATCACCAACGTTTCGACACTGATTGGTGTCTTCGTCAGGGTAACTACAATTCAATTAGAAATATTAATAGGATTACACATCAATTTTTTGAAGTTACAAGAGAATAGTCCAAATACCTAACACACCATATTACATTTTCTACTGTTTTACAATACAATATAATATAATATAATATAAAATACCTTGATTCAGTTACACAATAGACATTGTTATTCAAATCCTTATTAATACATAAAAAACATCTCAGTGGATTACATGACCTTGTCAAACCGTGATGTAATCCACCGAGATGTTTTTTATGTATTAATAAGGATTTGAATAACAATGTCTATTGTGTAACTGAATCAAGGTATGTTATATTATATTATATTATATTGTATTGTAAAACAGTAGAAACTGTAATATGGTGTGTTAGGTATTTGGACTATTCTCTTGTAACTTCAAAAAATTGATGTGTAATCCTATTAATATTTCTAATTGAATTGTAGTTACCCTGACGAAGACACCAATCAGTGTCGAAACGTTGGTGATAATAAAGAAATAAATATATATTATTGATTGTCTATAACAATTTGGATCCGCATACCCTATTGAATAATATACATAAAGACAATCAGAAAGATAGGAGTATTTTTATCAAACAATCTATTAAATTTGATAAAAATAATATTAGATTTTCTCTCCTCAAATTACTCTCATAAATTGAAGTATTTTACTTCTTTTAACACTTCTATTTTTAATAACGCTCTGTCGATAGTTTATGTTAATTTTTGTATGTAGACATATGTTGTCGCGAACTTTTTGTAGAAGTAAACAATATCGTCATTGATTGTTGTCACCTATCTTTGACCGTTTAGGCAGCGTAAGCGAATATAACCCTCACTTTCCCGATTTTATAGACATTTATTGTCAAAAATCCATTTCCATCTCTCTTCTCACATATTTTTAAAATAAAAGTTCCCTACGCTCATTCTGGACATCTAAACTATCTCCTTGCCAAATTTCTTCACGATCGGTTCAGTGGATTAGTCATGGTCAGGTAGCAGACAAACGATTTCACGTAACGCATTTATATATTAGTATGGCTGGATTAAAACGCTAAAATGGGTTTTACTTATTTTCACTTAATCTTTTCTTTCACCAAGTTTCTCAATGTTTTTTTAAGGAGGAATTAATTGTATTATCAAGTACCGCCCTTTATGCTCTCGATATACCGCTTTTCCTTTCCTACTAACGGATAAAATTAGCACATACAATTTTGTCTATTTATCATTTCGGGGAAAAGGAGTTGTTTCTGTGACTATTAGTATCTTAGCCATCACGATGCAAGTAAAACGAGTATATTCCACAACATTAGAGAAACAATAGTGATCTGAACGTATTTTGACATTGATTTGAAGAGATATTGCATGATAAGATGTTTTTAGAAATAGTGACCGACTTGTGAATTGAAGGATTCGTAAATGTCGTGGGAGAAGACTGGTCGCAACGTGGGGGTGGTAAAGTTTCTCCATACTTTTCATACTGTGCTTAAGATTAGTTTCTAAGACATATTTTCCACATAGATAACCACCCAACCTACATTTCCTATTTCTGTGTACAATATACCACTAAAAATTAAATTCTGAAATGAGCTACGCGTGATATATCATCCTTTACAGCGCCCACGCACCTTTAGGCATTTTTATGAATTTATCATCCAACTTATATCAATTAAATATTTAAAAAAAATTATGGGTTCCATAGTCAAAATTCAATTTGAACCAATATAATTTCAATTCATTTTTTAAGTAATTTAAAACTTCGTTTGACCACGTGAAGGTAAATAAGCTAATTAATTCTCCAGAAGCAAACAAGGGGACCAGTTCCAGAGATTTGGAAAAATAAATTAGTTGTTGAAAACCTCTTTTTGTATACGCCGGTTTTTATAAAAGCCGCAATGGAAATACTTATTCTTCGAGTGAGACATCATTATTGAATACTGAAGAGAGAGAAATCGGGGAGTTTATAAATTATTTTGTTTGAATTTCAATTTATAATATTTTGTTTGAATTTCAATGACCAATTATTAAAAAAATCATTTGACGTCACGTAGTACACACTTTGAATAGCACTCCTTGTGTCAATTGATCGAGGTAAATGAAGTGAATGTGGCTTATTGTCCCTCACCACTGTATTTGGAAAGCACTCGACTCCTCAGTGACAATTAACAATAGGGATACCAGCCACTTCTCATTCATCCCCTTCCCAATCGTCATATGTGGCAGGATAGACCAAGCCTGCCTGATTAAGCGCATTTCTCCCCATGGCAAATATTTCATTTCAAATGCCAAGCTGTGGCGCATTTGTTGTGTTGATTTATCTGACGATACAGGGCACACTACGCCTTTGTCAGAATATTAAGTGCTGCTTACGAAAATTCTTCCTACGTTATAATCAAATATGTAAATGAAAGAGAAATGATAGGTTACCGGTTAAAAACTACATTCATCACTATTTCAGCATTGCTAGCTAAAATAAATATTAAATGTACCCCATCCTGACCCGCGTTTTCCTTTAGTTTTCCTTCGGGTAGAGGCAGATTTTTTTACAACCTCTTTAGGCTCTTGCCGAGGAGGGGAAATAATAAGTCGAATTTAGAGTTATTTTAATAGTTACGATTTATTAACAATATTTTACGAATAATCTTTAGTTTGATAATAATACGTACTTGTGAAATAACGTTTTGGTGTTTTATTTAATACAAACTTGTTGATATTCTGTTAATATCATAACTCTTACCGAACTATTTTTATTCTTGTTTTAGGATTGTGACGGAATATCAAATCCGCCTCTGCCTTAGGGCCCTTGATCGGAATTGTCCCTTGTTTGATACCGCAGTGTAAATTAGTTTATTGTTTTCCACGTGGTCATAACTGCTCTTTATGACAAATTTATTTTTATTAACCCACATTCTGTATAATGATATGAACCTTTAGTTTTATTAGGCAAGACTATTTTATTGACCAGAATAAATGCTACTTGCTCTATCAGCTAGTTGTAGCTAGTTGTAAGATTCACTGTCCAAATAACACGAGATTCAAAAGGCTTGAAATCAGATGTAGTTAATGACTAAATTCACGTACTGTATCGTAATAGACAAATAGATAATTACGTAATTTAACAACCTATCTTCTGCTATTTAACAAGTGACCGAAATCTTGACATGTAACATATGCATTTTTGAAAAAAATAGACTTTACGAAGTATTATTTTCACTTTGTCGGATACGTCCCGGCAGAAACTCGAAGGGCAGTCTATAATTAATAGAGAAATCCGTGTACATTGCGTTTCTCGTACAAAACCGGTGGGTTCAATGTGATTAGCGGTTTGCTGTCAAGAATAGTGTGATGCTCTTTAACATTAAAAAATTTACTGTACACAATTCAGTCACGATAATTTTTACAAATAAATTACATTTTACCAATACGCACTTATATGCAACATATCAAAATAGTATACGGTAATTCACATCAACAGGTGAATTTTAATGTGTAGACCGCAGATTATCGTCACAACCTGCTATATTATATAAATATAAAATTAATTATAGGTTTTGCCATTGTTTCTTGNAGCTGGTAATCTCATTGAACCCCGTTACCTAACTCACGTACGAATATTGTGTATTAATTAACAGACGCGCTAGAGCTGTCATCTGTGAGGATTCCAATAGTCAATTAACATCCTTTCCAAATAAACGAGTCAAGTAGCGCCTTTTTCACGTAATTTTTAAATTCCGTTATCTTGGAAAGGAAAAGGTGATGAAAGATGAAAAAATCCTTTCAATACTCGAGAGTCTGATACTTCATTCGTGTGATTTACTCCGACGAGATGCGCAGAAAAAGAACGAAAACTAATACAGCGTATTTGTGCACACGATAGAGAATTTGCATTGCCAACGATCACACCAGATTTGCTGATATTGATTCTGTTATTTGAATGAAATAAATAATTCGATGTTTTATCTTCTTGTCTCCTCGTATTCAGGCAATAGGAGACATAAAAAGTAAATACGAAAAAGAGCCATTTATATATTCGTTTCCTTCAGGAGGTCTTGCCTTTCGTCATTCACACATTATTATTAAATTCACTTATTATTATTCCATTAAAATAAATAAGAAGTAGATCGATTAATGAAAAACATGCTGCGTGTATATTGTATTATTGTTGTATTGACATTTTTCGGTGTAATTTATCTTCTTTTGTTTATATTTTTCGCCGTGTATAAACTCGTCACATCTTTGTAAACTCTGATGGACATGCACCCGATGGTAGTATCGTGCTCGAGTGCATTCAGAAGCAAGAGTAGGGATGTGGTCGATTAACCTTCATCCTGTTAGTTTACTGGAACATGTATATTTAATGATACTGAGGTATTTTTGTTTTTGTTTTTGCTTGGAAAGTGATGGATTATCAGTAGAGTAATTCTGATTCATGTTTTTCTTTATTTCATAACGGTATGAACGATGTCGGCAACAAAGCTTGGAACGTTGACTAATGGTTAGTAAATAGTTTGGTAAAAACGTAAAAATTATTGTATCTTAAATAATATGTATCACATAATGAAACATATCTTTAACCCAACGTAATTGTGCTGCATCGAAAAATCTAATGGACATTACTTGTTTTAACGTGGTAAACCACCCTTGTTCACTACTTCTGTGTAAATATACACATTACAAACGTTGTTGTTACATCTTGTTTCACTGAAGTATTCCATGCAACAGTTGGTCGTAGAACAGCTGTTGGATGTAAAATGCCGAGAGGAATTGTCGTCTTCAATAAGTGTGTATGTAACGCACGTCGCGTCGGTGGAAACACGTTGCGCCCTCATACGACCCGCATGGGAGGTTAAAAGACGAGGCACGCATTGAAATAATGTGATAATGTAATATTCAGAGGAATATATGTCATTAGGATAGAACTGAATATGAAAAGGAAAGAGTTAATAAAACCACTTCCCCTGGCTGAAAAGTTCAGAACAGGAACGATTGGTACGAGAAAAATAACATTGGATATACGAGTAAACAGTAGCGGACATTGCACCTGAACTCTTGAGAGTTAAAATTGAAGTTNCTCTTGAGAGTTAAAATTGAAGTTAATAAATGGCATACTTTGTTAAAGTGTTACCTGATTAATAATTGTTATTAGTTATAATTGTTATTAATAATATAATTGTTATTAACAATACCAGATCAATATAATTAATAATACCAGATTAATATAATTAATAATACCATATTAATAAAATTAAGAATACCATATATTTAACTTAAATAAATAATTGTTATTAATAATACCAGATTGTTAATTATTTATTTGCTGCATTTTATTTAAAGGTAATATTTATGATATTTGTATTGTAAAACCATAATTTTAAAACAAAAATGCTCCCCGGTTAGCCCCACCCCCTTGATTACGGTCTAGATACATAATAAAATATCGACAAGAACATGAAACATAAAGAAGTACATAAGTGGCCCTTAACTATCGACAGTGAAAATTTTCTAAGTCCTACCACTTAGATCGCTTCACAGTGCTAATGAAATGAGTTTCACCGAAAATTTCCGCCGATTTGGGTCGTAACGCATGGCACCGAGGGGTTAACATCCAAACGAGGTTCGACATAGGTCATCGTGATTTCTCAGATATTTAAAAATAACATTATTTTTTCCCCCAAATGTTTACATGTTTTGGGATCGCTGAACATGAATGCAATGTAAAAATTAAGTTTTTAATTTTGGCATAGGTTTGTTGAAAGGTTATGACAATCCATTATATTTAATTAAAACGAAAACATAAATGAATTAATTTTAATCTATTTCATTTTTTCATTTATTAGTTTAGAAATACATTCATTTTAAATTCTCAGCGTTCAACAGTGTTTTTCTTCTTTTTAGTACGATGATGGTGAAAATATCAAAGAGAAAACAATTAACTTTTTGAATAAATCGGAAAGTGTAAAGACAAGACTATTAAACACTTCCTACGTTAAAAAGAAGTATTCAGAAGTAAAGTCCGATTTTTTCATATAGATTGTTTTTGTTTATTCTTTTGAAAGACAGAAACATTATTTTTCACATTTATATGTTTCGTTAATTTTGTGCCTTCATTTTATGCAGCAAGTCATAAAGACTTCCACCTAATCAAATGTTTTGAGAGAAGGAATTTGACGGTTTACCATAGAACCTAAGGACAGAAACTTTAGTGGAGAAGGGTCCCAAACTCGGCGCCTTATTACTTCGACAGGGCTCAGGATTGACCCAAGTTATCCCATTTGAAGGAAGCATGGGAGAAAAGATGTTGTCAGTATAGTTCATGAAGAGTAGCCAATCGCAAAGAAAACCGATATCGTATATCTCCTCCTCTTAGCGTTCTGTTTGAGTTAAAGCCCTTTTGAAACGATACCGTTTGAAGTCTCTGCATCAGACGAACAGACAAATCGATGCTGTAAAGGTCGGAATTCGTCCACCAGCATGGTTAATATCTTTAAAGGTGGCTCTGTTAAAAATATAGTGAGATATTGTAATAGGGTTGGGAAGAGGGTACATTACCCCACCTCATACATGTCTGAGATGTAAATACTTTTTAAATATACGCTTTATCGCAACATACGTCATTGAATATTGTACATCCATTCTAATTCTATCAACTTATGCCTATGTATGCAAATGGTTTTAAAATGGAAAAGAAAGACTGGTAGAAGAAATTTTGTGGACGCTTCAATTCTCCCAATATGAAGTCCACAAACTTTCAGTAAGTTTGACAATCAAGATAAAAAGATTTAAAACATTTTTGGGGTATTACGGTGTTTAACAATTTTTAAACACTGAAGAATTCCACTATTTACGCCCATTTTTAGTGGTAGGTGTATGAAATATTTAACTGTTGACAAAGATATCCGTGGATGCGTGCAACAAAACAAGATACATTCTGCCTTCAAATGATTTTGTTTTTTACTGTGTGATCCTTTGTTAACATGACAATATCAGTAACACAAAGGAACTATTACTAGAGCGCGTCAGGAGAAGGTAATTAATATTTGTTTTGACAGAAAATATACGCTTCGTTTATGCACTTTATAATTCAATTTACCTGTTCCATAAAATATTACTTAATTTAACGTTTGGATTAAACTTTTAATAATGTGGAGCAGTAAACTAAAAAATAATGTACACTATACACAAACATGAATTAAATACAAATATTTTTGTTACGTTATTAACTTTTATTTCTTTACAGAAAATATTAGCTTTTATGACTACTAATGATATTTAATCAGATATTACTTAAATTTTTAGGAGTTGGCAATTTGTGTTAGGCAGCCATCTACAGAAATAAAAATTAAATACTCTTCGTTTGTAAGCGCATAACGTGAAAACGGTTGGACCGATTTGGCTAATTTAAAAAAATGTTCCTAATAGTCAGAAAAAGGTTTTCAGGGAAAGAAAAAATTGAAAAGTTGCCCGGAAAACTAAAAAATTCGGGAAAAACTGAAAGTCCTTTTCCCTATGGGATCTTTTGTATGAACTCAAGACCATAACTTACGATTCGAATGATGGATATGCGTAATTCTTTCTTTTTTTGTTCGTTATGGTCATGGAAATGTTTTCAGGAAAAAATCGGGACAATTACCAAGAAAAGTCGGAAACTTCGGACAAACTGCAAAAATCATAATTTTTGTGTGCACTCTCGATCATAAGTGACCGAAATCTTGACATGTAATATATAAAATATGCATTTTTGAAAAAAAAAGACATTACGAAGTCAGATATTACTAATGTAAACGACCCTGTTAACTAAAATGACACTGTTAACGATTTCCATAGGATCAAATATGGACAATCCCTTTCAAATGGACCGTCATTAATAGGGTGTCATGATTTACACTATCGCTATATACGCTTCTTATCTTAATAATTAAACTTTCAATGCCCTTACTAACAAATGTGTTGAAAAACTGCACAATTTACCCTGATTTTAATTGGACATTTGCTTCATAATATTGTCGANTGGACCGCAGAATATCGTCACAATCTGCTATATTATATAAATATAAAATTAATTATACATTTTGACATTTGTTCTTGATTTCTTTTACAGCACGCCGCTAATCCGATTGAACCCACCGATTTTGTACGCGAAAAGCTATGTACACGGACTCACTAAACGATCACAAACTAATTTATTGAAATTTGGACAGGACAACGTCTGTCGGGTCAGCTAGTATTATTTTCAGAAATGCTACATGACTTTGGGTGCATAGTGCTCTGTTAACGACGACGCTTCCGTATGTTACAGGTGGCGAAGTTGTTCTCGTACTCGTGGACGATGGGAGCCTTCATGTGCAAACTGGTGCATTACATGCAGAACGTCTCTGCTGTGTGCTCAGTGCTCACACTCACTGCTATGAGTCTCGAGAGGTAATCCATATATCTTTTTATAATTGTTGTTTTCATATTGTTGGATAATTCAAATTATTGAAACTATATATAGGTGTCCAATAAAATCATGGAAATTAAATAATTTCACTGACTTCTTTTTAATAATTACTTTAATGGAAAACTTAAAATAAGATCAATCTAGATCCTCTGGTGGTTCAGGTGGTAGCGTTTTTGCTCTTCACCAAGTCATCCATGTTCAATTCCCAGTGGGGCCAGAAAAATTTGTAGCTTTTCACATTCCCAGATTATAAATGCTGTGACTACTGAAAAGAGAATTCTCCTTCATCTATCCACCTCCTGCTAGTATCAATAATTCTAACTATTACTAACCCCTCCACGTGGGCCAAGTTGTTGGTAAACCCAGCTAAGTGGCCCACATATTAACAATAGCCTACCACCCAACACCTACCTCCTATCGCTTCATGTAGATAAGCTTCAATATCACGCAACATTTCCCACTTTTAAATACTACAACGGAAATCTAGGACGCTAACAGATTTGAAGAGATGTGACGTAATGATACTGTACCCAGATGATACTTTACGAGAATACATGAGTGTTTTCTGAGTCCGACTTTAAATCCGTGAGGTTTTCTTTGTGTGTGTTCATATTTTCATTTGTCTGAAACGTTCCTATATTCCATATTTATTCATTTTGTTAAATAATTTTTTAATAACTCGTAAACAATGCTTTGCGTTATTTTGTGCGTGAGTCAACTTAGTTGACTGCCGCGAGCAAAATTTAGGTGTTAATTAACCTTTTATAGTCAAATGACGCATGCCGTGTTTTCAAATAATTTCTAATTTTTGAATCCACGGAATGCCTTCACAGAATCTATAAATATTATAGTAACTGTTCCTGTTTATGTAATTCTTAGCGTTTTCCTTCATCAATCATAGTCTCCTGAGATGAAGCAAATTGAATTTTAATATTCTTTGTGATAGCATTGATTCCTAACATCAACAAATCTAAGCGCCCCAATAATGAAGCGACGGTCATGATTGGTTACACATGCTTGAAAATATTATTATTATTATACGTACTGTGCATGTTAAATTTTATTGTGGGAATTTTGGGTCTTAATGTAATTTTGCATTGTGTCTTATGCTAATGACACATCTTAGCTTTCTAGTATTACCCTAAAACAAATCCAATGTGATAGGTGAACTAATACAACGAGGATTTGTCGTCATGACTGACAAGGGAACTTTCAACAAGCGCAGATCGAAAGTGGTCCTGGGATTTTCTTTATACTGAAACACATTGACTGTTAGTATGTCATGTCAAAATATTAGTGACGATGGCACACTGGAAGACACTGAAAAAATTCGAGAAGTTTGTCAATTTTCGGCTCCTTTTTTCCGGTCATACTTTGGACAGGTTCGAGGAAAAGCAACCCTTTCCAGTACAGGCCAAAACAGTTGCTGTGGTGAAGGTCACTGACTGCTGCCGTAAATTTCGCATTGCGTGCCGTGATATCACCTCAACATTCTTATCCGATACTGAATCTCGGTATTATAACAAAATACGAATTCTATCGCTTTATAATTAAGATCTTTCACACATTTGATCGACCTTAATTATAAATTTTTATTTCTGTTTTGTTTGTATTAATATAAAGAAACGAATTTCGTTTCCACGGTATGATTTAAAGTACCAGTGGCATTTAATAGCAATACAAACGACGTGATGTAAGCAAAACGAAACGTATTTTGTTAATTGTTCATTGATTTTTATCAAAATGTTTCAGATATACAATAAATACGCATATAAGAAAAAATCATGGCAAAGATATATTAACAATCCATACAAATACGCATAAATAATAATATTTAAAAACGGCTGAATGCACAAGACCCACAAAAATAGCTCTTCGGCGTGCGAAAAGTATTGTTTCTTCGTAATTCTTTTCACTGCCTTCCAGAATGCCATCATCCCTAATATTTTGACACAACATACTAGCAGTCAATATGTTTCACTATTAAAAGAATCAGGACCACTTTCGACCTTCGCTTTTTGAAAGCTCCCTTCTGAGAGCGAAGTGAATCACGTTTTGTTTGGGCAACCTTTTATTCATTTCCTCACGAAGATGGCAGACTTTACTCTGTCGTATCAGGTAAAGTTCCCTATCACTAATAGCTTAATAAGCTAGATTCTGTTCATAAACTAATGACTGTTAATAAACTAATAGCTTAGATACTGTTGACAGCGTATAATTTTCGTAGAGCTCGGTGTTATTTTCGTAGAGTCGTTTAACTTGGAATGATAAAGTTATAACGTTTATATACTAATGAAATGAAAGTTTTGATTGTACATTTGAATGAAGTCCATAACACTCCAATCACAGCCAGCTGCATTACTTTCGAGCTGCTGGAACAATTTTTATAAAACAAAGTACACTTGTTTTTCAACGGTTGCGTGAATTCTGTTTGGTCACTGTGCCTTTATCCATTGGTTCGAAGAATTCGACAATCCTTAAACAGGCAAGTTCCCGTGGCAAAATTGAACCTTGACGTGACCCCCAAGAGACTTTGGCAAGTAAAAGACCGGGTAGTACTTGCAATAATACATATGTAGCATACATTGTCTATTCCGTAATTCCAATCTCCATATTTATTTCGTAACTCGAAATGTGCCATAGGCATGACTTCCTACGATTGCCAGGCAGGAGTATGCTTTTATGAGGCAGCAGTGTACCGTTGGTCGTCTTGGTTAAATGTATGTTGACTTTATTTCAGATAGTGGATTGCTTATGGATTGTAACGAAGTGCATTATTGAGATATTAATATGATTTATTTGTATCAAATTAACCTGTACTTAATGTAATTATTTATTCATTGTGGCGTCACGTGATATATTTTTAGCTTCTATGATATTGTTAACTAAAAATATGAATTGTAAGTATGATTTAAACATAACCTATAATGAATATATATTAGGGACCAATTTAGCATTAAAGTAGTTGAAAATAACACAATGATTGTTAGTGGAACCTATTCTACTTAATTTTAAGACTACATTTCCACCAAAGCTGCTAAAATACTGCATTTGGTAACATTACTAAACATGGATAAGGTGCATTCCTAGTTGTTCTTTATTGTAATCCCGTCCTCCACCAGGGTAAGTATTAACTATATTTCATTAAAAGTAATCGTATTGCAACTTTTAATGAATGAACATGTTAACTAAGATACTTCTCCTTTGGCCGACCAACGATACTGGAGTTACCAAGCGTAACAGTCCAACCTGGAAATTGTAAGAGGCCATACCACAGTGGATGTTACCTTCACTAGTCTGCGCGGAAACAAACGGACAGTGACTCCGTGAAGTTAGTCGGAATGGATGTTTTACTCTCAACCGATTCAAACGTTGGGCTTAATGAAAGGTCTGATTTTGCTCAGGCAATTTTATGCATTGCTCACCCTCAGTTCTTTAACAGTTGATCAATGAAAAGTTTCTCTAAACTTTCGACATTTCTGCTAAGCGTAAATCCTGTTAATACGATCACGGAATAATTAAACTATTTTGTATCTATGTTTTCACTTTCCCGAATTTGCTCACCCACTACTTTTGAGTGCAATTTCTTGTTTTTGCAATAAAATTTAAAAAATCATGAACATTGTTTATTACGCATTCACATCTGTATTTGTTTCTATCCGGCAGAGAATTAGTGCGTAATTTAAATTGTGCAATGGTATCAACACATCATAAACTAGCTCAAATACTCTGTCAGTACAACAGGTGCAATTCTCGAGAGGTAAATGTGTGAAGGTACGATTATGTTGGAGCGACGATCAGCGATGAGAGGAAAGAGAACACTAACGTCATAGACGCAACAAGCAACGTCATGTTGTCATGGCGATAATCTAATACAAAATCTATTGACATTGATACATTTAATACAATTTTTTGTCAAATACCTTTATTTTCTACTATTTTGTCGCGTCCTCTTACGCTATTAAATATTAGAGAAAATATTATATTATGAATAGTTAATAAGAAAATTACTTTATAAATAATGAAAACTGAAAGATCGAGAATGGCACCTCTTGTACTGACGGAATATTTGAGCTAGTTTATATTGTGTTGGAGAGACATTTTTTCCTCGCGACGAATCAAAAGAAAAATCTTTCGAAAAAAGCGCAATCAATGCGATAGATCGTGTTCCTCGCATGATATCACATCAACGATATCTTTTAATAAAGATTCGATTTCCATGCTCTGCTTCACATCGTCGTTGTTTACCTCATTGCCGTATGTAAGTGGAAGAAGTCTGAATAACGAGGTTGTATCATATTCTTTTCAGCATACGTTTCTTCTTCAGAGCAGCGAAAGCAGCATATATATTAAAATAGAATGCAATCGCACCTCGTCGATAATCCGTCCAAAAGCAATTGACGAAATTCGAAACTGGCAAAAACCGAGACAATCATTTTCATATGAATAAATTTACGTCCAGTTGATTCATTCTAGATACTGCAAAACGCATACCAAAATACATTTTATATAGAAAAAGTAGAACAACTCTGTTTTGCCCGAGTTTTAAAAAGAAACTTTAAACAACTTTCACTGGACACTCAATTTTTTTAAACAATTGACAAATAAAACATAAAAATTAAAACAATATTTATTTCTATTGTTAAACAGATATACAAAAAAATATATCTACATTCAAAGAAAAATTGATGCTGTAAATTGATATATTTTACCCTACAGAGGGTATTAAAACACATGTCGACAGGTCTGAATTCTTGTACATAATTTTGCCCGGTAATGCCCAGGATTCTTATATAAGATTCTTAATTCATATGCTAGTTTTCATATTTCTCTACTTGCGTGATATTAAAAACAACCTCTAAGAAAATCTACAATAATACACTCAGTTTCGAATATTGTACGCTAATATATAAGTAATTACGAATTATTTTAAAATCCAGGCAGAAGGAAAATACACTTTACACAGAATTCTTAATACACAAAAAGCCTAGTTAAGGCTACTGAATTTTTTAGTTTTCATTTCACTTTTAAGTTATGTACCTAAAAACAATGTGCTTTACAGACTTTATATAATTTTGCTTCTACGATAATACTGCGTAGATTTTACGTTCATTTTTCGTAGTTATCACATATCTTCTCCACATGTAGGGTACACGGAAGAAATATGTACATAACGAACCTTAACAAGTAGGTATGGTGTGAAACCGGAATTGAAGTGCCCACAGCATCGTGTGCCTCCTGGTTCACTTATCTCCTGTTTGGGGATGTCACTCAGGTCTTCCGGGGTTTAGGTCTGGGTGGAAATGGTGTACGGGTGTGGAAGGCGAACGGGTAGTGTAGTGGTTAACACCCCTGCGATCAATGCAGGAATCGCGGGTTTGATTCCCTGCTCGTCGCCATTTTCACCTGACCGAAGGTTATCACACATTAAAGGATATATTACATAGCATTTAATTAAAGAAAGATATGAGGTATTTCGCTCCTTTAAAGATTGGATATATAAGATCAAAGAAGCACAGAGTATGTAGATAGTGGAGTACCTACGCGAGACTATTGAAAATGAAAACTTCAAGACATTAGGTGGCAGAAAGAGCACACCGAATTTATGAGATAATAGTCATATAATGTCTCTTATGATGTAAACATGGCTAAATAAATAAATAAATAATAATAATATTGATGATGGTCTTGTAATTTGCATTTTAATTTCAATAACCCTTAAGAAGAGTCCTTGGAAATTTCAAATAATTTCATCGATTGTTTTTACAACGATTCCCATGGCACAGACATTCCATAAAATTCACTCTTATTAGTATAGATAAATATTGTGTTTAATACTAAAAACAAAAATTAATTAATAAAATAGAAATGTTGGACTAATGTAAAGAATAAATTAGCTTCTATAAATCCCCCTTCATAAGTGCCTTAGGAATCAAGGCACTTTCTTGGTACCACTTCCCTCTTTGGGCTTTTGGCACTGGGACCAGCTTCAGAGTCAGTTGATCCACGTTGAACAAGTTGAGAAAAAGGTTGTTTCTCCCACCTCTTTAAGATTTACCTAATATAGGGCACCATTTTTAAGTTGCAGTCAATTAAATAAGTTGCAGACTCGGCGGGCAGCAGTTTTTTGTGGGTGATATTTTTCCAAAACCCCTATTCATATACTGCATCACTTTATTGTACTAACACACGCAAGAAAAAAAGAACAGAAAGACCGGAAGGCAATGGAATTGCTTTACAAGACGTGCAGGTTGACAACAAGAAACAACGCGACCCTGAACAGAGGGAAAGAGTCACCGTTTGCTTTCATCAGTTTGCGAGCTTATATAAGCACGACGAAGATTTCCGAGGCAATCGATAAAAACCGAGACTATTTGCTGAAAAATGACGAAAACGAAACCAATGATACGAGAAACAAAGGTATTACTGTACCTCGATTTCCACCTTTTTTTCAATTCCAAAGCAAAGACATAATACTACCAAATTTGTTCGTAATGTTCGTACTGTACCACAAACTGAAGGGGATGCTATCGCACGGATGTGCACTGAGCCAGTGCAATGTCCGTTAATTAGCAGCTTCAGCATGCTAACTGTATTGCCGGTTGTTCGTGCGCGAGTTTGTATTTTGTGCACTGAGAACTTTCTACGTGCGTCACATTCCTCCTCTGCTACCGCGCTGCCCGTCGACACCGCTCAGATTACGCCGATTAAGCCTTACGCTTCCTCACACACGCTTCACTTTTGAATGTATTCTTTTAAACTCGCCTCCAGAATAGTATTTCACTGACACATTTCAACTATCACATTACTTTAATCCCACCAGAGGCGTAACTAGCGCCCTGAACACCCGGACATTGCCCGGGACCCCTTACCTCTGGAAGTAATATGGGGTCTTCTTCACAGTTTGTGAAGAAAAAAATTATTATTCAAGGGAAAAAAATTGATAGTTAAATAACATAAATTATGCCTAGTTTACGTAAAATAATGAACAAACTTCTTTCATAACCTTAACTTTTACTTATTGATCATTTTGCACTTTTGGCACTACTGGTTTTGCAAATGTGTAGACAGTTATCACGCAATTTTAACAATTCTAGTTGTAGCTGCGTCTGCAGAACAGCCATCAAAGAAACTGAAGCGCGTCAAATATTACTTCAGAAATTACATGAATCAAGACTGATTAAGGAGGGAAAAGCAATGCAAGTTAGTGAAAGCACTTAGATATATAATTGTTTTCTTTATTTTTATTGTAATTGTCACGAAACACGACAATATGAATAATAATGGTGTAAAACCATGGCTTAATTTTTGTCTATCGGTTAATATTATGGTACAAACAATATTTAGGAACTCGTTTGACTTGTTTGAAATACGCAAGAGGACGTACAAACATGGCGGCGGAGCACTAGTTTCGTGGTTTACGCACCTCACCACGGAGAAAGCGAACTATCTTTCTCAGATGTTCGGTGACCTGAATAAAAATAAGTGTTTTCTCCATAAGACGTTATGTATTTTACCATCAATTATAATTGCAAGTATTTCATTTAAATGGCCGGTGAGGTATGTTTTTCAATTTGAAATCACAATAACTACACGCTACTCTGTTTGTTTATGCCGATTTAAAATATTTTAGTGATTTAATTCTACCTGCGCTAGTACTACCGTAAGTGCTTTAAGGGTTTAATCCATCGAATATGAGGTAACAAATGATTTTAGAAGCAGATAGATTAGTTAGTTAAAACATATATATGTATTGTTGGATTTTGTGTTCAATAACCAAATCAAAAAATGTATGATACGTTCATATCATAAACATTTCTAAACAATTATTAAGATATTTTGTATATTTACTTTAAAAAAATCATAAAACATACTTCTAAATTTAACTATATTAAAACACTGAAACTACGGCCACCAAGGGCCCCGAGCTACATTTTGCCCAAAGGCCCCGTCTGTATAGAACATAGGACGCCACTGTATTACACATGTCTACGAATTAATGTTCTGGAAAAGGAACAATAGAAATTAAAACTGATCGAATTTTTCAAACGCCGCCCGCAGTGATCTATAAAGTTCTTTTAACACAAGATTGATGACAATTTTTATATTAACGCTAATCTAATAAATTACAGAACACGATTTTGAACGAAAGAACATAAAATACACAACCATACATACGAAGTATTTCCCTCCCGCTTTTGCTTGCATGATTGTGAACTAATGTTGCACAAGCAATTTCATGGATGATAATCTAGCTAGAATTCATTACATGCATTGATATCCGATATTTGTTTTTAGTTTATACGTTTATCCTAGCAAATTTTTAAATTAACTTAGTCCGTCTAATCACTGAATTGGTCCTAACCGTTTCACGCAATGTATCCACAGAAACAGCCCACTTACCTCCCCTACTACGCACTTGGTCTTTTCTACGCTTCATAAACAGCTATTACCTAAATAAACGGCTATTTCCCGCATATGACTTTCACCTAAAACACTTAAACTTCCGTTCGTTAGTGATGGATTTTTTTTTTCTTCATAAAGTTCTATAGTCAACCGTTAATGGCATCTGGCCTCGCGCGCGAAGACAGGGATACTTTTGCTTTGATGAAACGACTAGCCCACTTCCGATTTTCTCTTTCGAAAAAGTAGTTTACTCCCTAAGCTAATTCCTTGACGAACTTGCATAAAACATACCTTTTCCCCACGTCTGTGAAGTTAGCCGCGCCATTTTCAGTTTTCAAAAAACAAACTATACAATAATTGAACTACTTGTAATTGTGGACTAATTTTAACCAACACCAAAAAGTTTGAAGTAGTAAGTTGGACGCGGCTAACTTCAAATTGAAAGAAACGTACTTCCAGATTAGTTCAAAATGTTTTGTCAAGGTTGAAATTAGTCCACAAGTAGTTCAAATTTATGTTATAGTTTGTTTTGTGAAAATAGAAAAAGACTAAGTTTTCGGACATCTTTTCCCCTATGTTTCTATAACGGTAAGGCTGATGATCATTCTATCACTGTACGAAGAAAAAATTACTCAATATTCGGTTCGCAGTGGCGCCTTGAGGAGAAATACAATTAGCTGCGCACGATCACGTGTTTTTAATAGGACTCCTGCGCACACGAAGGAACATGCCATCATCCGTGGCGACTGCTATTGCTCATCTAGACTACTTCAGACAATTTCATTATGTTTGATAAAGGCATAGTATAGATTGATATGCTAAACGAACTAACATGTATTTTGATATATTAGATTATCAGGTACTTTCAGCAGCATCTTAAGAACTACATCTTCCGTTTCTTAGTAGTCTCTAAATAAATACATCACTTCACAAACTGACATTTAACGTTAAATTATATCATTTCACATCTATGTCAAAGTCAAACTTTCCCACAACAGGCCCCGAAGGTGCCCAAGGGGTTTGCGGAGGATAGAGCTCCGTAATTTCTTGGTCTTGACATTAGGAGGAGGATATGTGGCCAGCATCTCGCTCCGACCGGTTACACCCCAGGATAGACCCTGTACTCATTTTACAGCAGGTTGAGTAGGCCTGATGAAAAATCCCACACCCCACCGGGGATCGAAATCCCGTTCATCCAGCTAGCAACTCAACGCTCTACCCACGCTGACTCCTGACACCTTTAAGGGATGATAGAAATTTAAAAGTTAATTGTATTTTCCGTTAATTAACGATTTTTTGATGGAGTTAATTTATATCGTATTGCAACATTTAAAATTAGAAACATTTTTTCAACGAGCTAAAATAAGAAATATGCTGTTTGAAGAAATTCAGTATGAGTTCGGTCTACACTGACTGAGTCAGCATATCGAAAAGATTATTCCATTGGTATATTGCCCATGTCTCTTTGCATCTTATCAACAAAATTGTGACATGCAATACTGTCTTAGAAAGCACCTAATTATGGGGAAAGCAGATTTGTCAAAGTGAAAAACATCCCATGTGATACCAGTAAATGGAAAGTGTAAACTTCAGAACTTCCATTTCTAAAGGAAGATCCCATTACGTTTGCAAACCAGAACAGTGAGTCAGGAAAGATTTATCTTCGTCCTTAGGAACTTGTCGAAGATTCCGTCGCTCGAAGGAAAAGTAAAACGCTGCGACGTCTTACCGATATCCATCTTACATTATTATACGCTATGCAATGTATGAATTTCTGCAAGTCGATTACACTCCACGTCGATAACCAAAATCAGATCATTCATGAATAGCATTCAATCTATTTCATTGTTTCTCATTAGAAACCAACGAAATAAAAATAATAAAATCATTTCCGTCGTCTTGTTTACGTATTCGAGCAATTTGATCCAAATGGTATGCAAGTTATATTCTGTCAAGTCCTCATGATTTCCTTCTCTGTAATGAAGACATGGAGCTCGTTAAACGTTCACTTTTAATCAGAGAACTAGTACAAAAGCGTGAACTGTTTTTTAAATTTCTTCAACGAAAACCTGTACCGTTAACGTTATTTTATACTATTCTAGAGCACTGTTGTAAAACTAGGACTGGAATACATTTTGGATCAAATTGCTCGAATTTCTTCTTCTATTGTCAATACTTTAACATAAATGTTTAAATTCTATAATAAATTGTTTTGAACGTTTGACAATTAACAAGTTATCTTAGTCATCCAACATCCTAAACCTCCATATCTTTTAATTTCTGCAAAAATTTTGCGCTTGCTCTTCTTTTTCTTAATTGTAATTTTATCTGTTATTTTTAAATGTCTTAATCCTTAGTATTGTTGCGGAATGTCAGGTCATTTATTTTATCTTAAAGTTTGTTTTATTTGAAGAGGGAGAGAGTTATTTTACGAACTTTCAACCATGGTTCATTTCTCTAGATATGTATCTTGAAATCATTTTTTTATTGGTGGAAATACTAGAAATAACACGATACTTAATAACAAATCCAAGATGAAATTTTCTCCAAACTGAATGCTGTTCTTTTGAAAAACTGAGTTTTGTGTTTTGGAGACGAAAGTGCTCGTTTTTTAGTTTTTCCGTTTTATTTGTGTAAAAATGTAAGTCTAGAAACGAGAGAATTTGCAGGATATCAACAACGCATAAAATGTAACAAGACCCGTTTCATATTCATGTTATTACAATATTTATTTGTTTTGTGTGTTTCAGATACTACGCCATCGTTCATCCAATGCGCGCAAAATACATCTGTACCATCAGCCAAGCAAGGCGAATCATCGCAGCCACGTGGGTCGCCTCTTTCCTGCTGGCGGTGCCAATGATCTTCGTTCAGGTAGATGGAATCGCATCTTTCTCCTATAATTTTACTGACATCCCATGCCCCCATACGTCACCAACTATTTTATTCCTCGTTACAACTCTTGATATAATTTAGAATATCCTTTTCGTAGAATAGTGTTGAATATTTCCTTCACTTTTTCACTTATTACCATCGTTCTACCATTATCTTTGTCTACTCCCTTTTCATATTCATGTTACCGAACAACATTAAATTTATCTTTGTTGGTGATATTCATAGTCCATACTGATATAAAAAATTCAGTCTATCGTTCTTTGGGCGTTCTGTTCTACCATTTACCTACTGTTGCCTCCTGTGTAAAGCAACGCATCATCCGCAAATGCAACGTAAACTTGCTCTGTTGTGTCAATTTTTTAAAATATAATGGTTTCAGAGAACCGGCCCACTCTCGATCCCTGCGGGCCACCAATGTATATTTCAGCATGCTCCCAATATTTAAAAACTCACTTCTATATTCCAGATATGAATATATATATATATATATATATAT